>JAUCNO010000626.1:4032097-4043738 GCA_032353835.1 Enteromius viviparus | reverse complement strand
CTTTCAATCAGTCGCTTAACGCTATTGCAGAGACCCTGAATTTGTTGTCGTGAAGTCACAAAATAAATGCACACAAACGTATTCTTGATATACGATTGTGGATTAACATCTTCGGATATGATGAGGATTACTTAATGGAGAAAAAAAAAAAACAATCGAGGTTGGACTCGAACTTACAAACACCTCATAACATCTCACAGCATCTATGAAGATTCAGCCACCAGCTCATCGAGAAGCTAGCCACGCATATGGTTTAAAATAATTAGATCTGTCAATTAAATAAATTTATAATTGAAACCGTAATTTCCGTACATCATGTTATTTTATTTCATTTTTTCTGCAATCATTATTGCACATATTTTACAAAACACCTTCTTGGCAGAGGACATTTACACTAGCTCCAAAAAATAATATGACATGACTAAAGTCTCGGCTGGCGTAGGATGAACGGCGTTAAGCCTTTGATACAAAGACCGGTGTTCAAATCTTCTGTATGCTTAAGTCCTCTCTTTTCCCCTCACATATCAAATAAAAAGACATATATTAAAGGGTCACAACACCCTAAAACACTTTTTTTGAGTTGTGTTGTACATTGCTTAAAACAGTCATATATGTCACTAAAAATGTTACAAAGTGGAAATTGGTAATTTTTGCGACCATTTCGTGCATCCGGTTTTAAAAGTTACGTTTGAGCTCATGACGAAGATGCAGGGTTTTTTTAGCGCTCATTCGCTGCGTGGCTTGTACAGTACCTATCTACGTCATCGGCTTGACGGCTCTATTAATGCATTATTAATGAGCAGTGTAACATTATTCATGACAAAAGACTCGTCTAATCCAAACACCATGCTTTGCATTACCTATCTCAGCATTGGAAATTGTTTACATTGGTTGGCTTGCTGTTTCTGAGACATGGGTCGTGTTTGTGCCTTTCGTTATTGTAACAAATCAAAAGAGTTGTTTTCATTTCCCCACCATGCGACCAGAGCTAATGTTTGGAGGCTTGCTGCTGGGTTGCGGAGTCCTACGAAAACACAGTAAATTTGTCTGTAAGGAAATTTCGTACCGGACTGTTTTTCGAATTGGGGACTTGTGCAAACCGGTTTCGCGGACCGTCTGCTTTTGAACAAAGATGCCTGCCCGGTTCCTTTCGATTCTGTCATCTGCACAAAAAAGGTAGGTGTTTGATTTTCACATCTTATTTAAATTGATATTATACAATCTTATTGTGAACAACATCCCTTAATTTTTAAAATCAGACATGCTCAAAGTTTTTTGTTAAAGTATTTTAAATAATGTGCGTGTAGTACTTTGTGTCTTTTTGCACTACTTGGTACCATGTTGTTGCTAACTGTTCGTAAAACAATTGCAGTTGTCTTCTTGACATATGTTGGCTCGCGATGTGGGGACTTATATACAAGATAAACTTAGAATTATTAATTTGCTATTGTGAAAATATTACACGCTACCACTGTGATACTTCTATTGGTGCTTCATCTGGTTTGTCTTCGCGCTCTTGTGTATGCTCGTGAGGGTCCAACAGGCAGTGGACCTGCACTGTCATCATTTTGATCAAAGTGTGGGGATTTTGGTGGGGAGATGTCCTCCACTTCCACACTGCTCTCAGAACCGCTGTAGCTGTTGCTCTCGTTGTCGCTGTCCATGTGGCTGACCAGAATGTCGATGCCCTCCAAGTATCAGCCCACATCGTCAACGACCCGTGTGATGAAGCCCTCTTAGCTTCAGTCCACGCAGAGTCCGACTGGAGTCTTGATGCCAGAAAAGCTCCAGTCCGCGCAGAGTCCGACTGGAGTCTTAATTCCCAAAGTGCTCCAGTCTCCACACAGTCCGATTGGAGTCTTGATGCCAGAAAAGCTCCAGTCCATGCAGAGTCAGACTGGAGTCTTAATTCCCAAAAATCTTC
This sequence comes from Enteromius viviparus, assembly GCA_032353835.1. NCBI lineage: Eukaryota > Metazoa > Chordata > Actinopteri > Cypriniformes > Cyprinidae > Enteromius > Enteromius viviparus. Next base: position 4,041,814 of record JAUCNO010000626.1, on the reverse strand, counting down.
AGTCCGCACAGAGTCCGATTGGAGTCTTGATGCCAGAAAAGCTCCAGACAAGTAATTTTTTGTGAATGTAATCTTACAGTTTAAAGAGGTCAGTTCAGTTGCTCTAAACAGTGAACAAAAGTTACACCAAAAGGGCTTACAACAGATAAGATAACCATGGAGGCAGAATTGATGAGGGCTTGGCTCAGGTTGTCATGCGGCAGGCAACACAAGCTGCTTACATGAGCTGCCAACGTGGGGTACTGCACCGGGACATCAAAAAGGAAAACCTGATAAACAGAGATACCTTAGAAGTCAAACTTATTGACTTCGGGTGTGGCGACCTCATACAAACCAGACCCTATACTACATTTATGGGTATGTATCAAAGACACAGAATAGGAGTTACTCCAGCAGCATGCTAATGGGTATCTGTGGAATGCTTTGGTAATGCCACACATAACACAAAGTCTCTACTTCTACAGGTACACGAATGTACTGTCCACCTGAGTTTATATCAGAGGGCAAGTACCATGGGGAGCCAGCGACAGTATATTCACTGGGAGTGCTTTTGTTCTCGCTTGTATGCGGAGCGTTTTCAGACAGCGACGCCCTGATTATGATCAATCAGAACCATTGGTTCATAGCTGGATTGTCACTAGGTAAGATCATCATAACATGATTAAGTTTTTTTTCCAATTTCAACCGTGTCTAGTTATGAGGTTTAAAATAATGAAAGTGTGAAGTTAAAAGTAATAATCAGTTGTCGCTCCTATCTTTCTGCACAGAGTGCTGCCATTTAATTTGTGCTTGCCTGCAGCGTGAGCCAACAGAACAACTCAATTTGGGCATGATTCTGCACTATGACTGGTTTAAGGTGCATAAAAAAATATTTTCCATGATTTATATAAAAATTTATGAACATTTTGGAAACAGTTTGTCTAATCTTGTCAAAATATGGCTAAATAATAAAGCTGATTTCTACTTTTATCTCAGGGCAAAGAAATGGCAAAAAGGGCAAATAGTGGCCATGCTCTCCGCCGCAGCCATCCCAGGTCTAGTCATGTATTGACAGCTTATTGTGACCCAGAGCTTGTTTTCATCCTTACAAATGCATAAAAACAGAAAAGAAAAGAAAAAAAAACAGAAAAAAAAACCCCAATAACAAAAATGTGCAGTATATTTATATTAATAGTATTTAAATTAAAAATATTGAATTTGACTGGTTTTATATGGCTTGTATTTAGGTTTTACTTTAAAAACAATAAAACAATTATAAATGAAATTTTTATTTTGTGTATTTTACTGACCCATGAATAAATAAATTATTTTAACAGTAATTGTTCATTATTATATATTGTACATTTCACAGCTCTGGAAAATATATAAATTGTAACATTTTTTAAAATTACATTAAGTGTCACATATCAGTCTGGAAAACGTGCAGTTGTCCATAACCTATGCCAGACAAAAAACATTTTGCTGTCCTCCACAACAAACAGCAAATTCAAGTGATTCTCTTTTTATGTATTCATCACATAATAAAGCTTTCTTATACAAACCTCAGTTTCAGCATGAATACCACAGTTCATAGTCATAAATCACCTTATATTACTCCATAAATCACCTCAGGTTGAGTTGATGTTAGTTTACATGAACACTCTGTTTGGCTTTTATGCACAGCCTCCTTTCTGACTCCTTCTTCAGTAGAGAAAGTCCTCTCCAGTGGCTGTGGGTTCCTCCGGTTTCTTAGTCCGTATTTTAGGCAGATGAATTTTACTGGAGGCTACTACAAGAATGTTAGCTCCATGTGTTACAGCACTGGCAACGCACAACCAGAAAGAAAACCCAAGATTTTCCTCCAAGATCACAAGGGTAAAAAGGCTCTCACGGTGGTTAGCCACATGTTCTGTGAGCTGATGGCACTGGATTGCTGCAAGGAAACACGAAAAGCCCATTGCACTGAACAGAGCTGAGAGAAGGGATTAAAAAAGAGTGAACATATGATTAGAAATCCAAATAAGTAATGCATCACAGTTTGCTATTGTTGATATAATTGATTTAGTGGCAATTTTTCAGAGGTGTGTACAGAGAATTGTGTTTTAGATCATGTGTTGTGTTTACTTACCTGCAATGAAATTCCAGATGTAGAGGCCAAAAGGTCCTTTAATAGATTGGTAAGGAACTTTTCTGGCATTGTATATACAGAAAGATAAACTGACCACTGCAAAGCCAATAGCAGTGAAAAGGAAGAAAATAATGATCATGTGAAGACCGCTATTGATTTTTTTGATGAGCTTCGGGAAAACTGAAAGAGACAGAGGTTAGGTCTTACAAAAATATTTATACTTTTTTATAAATGCATAGAAGGATATTAAGGACTTATTAATGTCAATATATGTAGAGAGAGATCTTTCGGGGTAAGATTATATATATATAGCTATATAATGCAAGCTGCATTGTTTTTAATCAAAAATACATTGAAAACATTAATATTGGGATATTTTGAGAGAAAGCTACAATCCAAATTAAGACCTTGTAATGAAAGTATTAATGTCTTAAAAATAATATTCCTAACCCAAGACTTTTTAATAATAATGCACATAAATAAATAAATACACAGATAAAAATAAATACATAAATACCAATTATATCATACATGCACTTTATAAATAAACAAAACGTTTAATAAATGTCTAAAACCAATAACATGAACAACACTCAGGCACACTGTAAAAACAAACTTCAAAGGCCTGTTCTAACCACAAGTTAAAGTGCATTAACAAATGTGTTTTCACCATACACACTGTATGTTCAACCAAAATTTAATCTAGAGGTTAGTTTTCTTACTGTATATTTTGGAGTGGCGGATCCCGAGCCCGCATCTTCGTGTTTTCCCGCCCTGGAAGAGGCCGTAGTAAATGTGTCCCGTGAACTGCTCCAGCTCTGGCCTTGACGCGTTCACCAGATCCACACCTGTCTGACACAATGTGGTTCCGGTGATCCAGCGTTCCGTGGCCAGTGCCACAACCAGAAGTACCACTGAACCGATGCTGAGTATAGAAGCGAAGGAGAACACGATCTGTTTCCAGAGAGTTGGCATTTCACTACTCACCCCATTCCTCCTATAAAAAGCAAGGCGCAAAGTAACACGACCCCGCGCGGCGTTCGCCTCTCTTCGCTACAGCGAGCCAACTGTGCGGTATTGTGCGATGAAGTTTAAAACTTCATCACAAACAGCATACAAGGTTGCAGTATAATTGCGGTAAGTGCATAAGCTACACACCCTAATACTAAACTGAAGGAACGCGAGATAGCCGGCGTTAGAGAAAAAGCAGGAAACCAGATATAAAGCGGCCGGCAGGATCTCCTTTACCACCTAACGAAACCTTATACAGTTTACTTGCCTTCGCTTGGTTTGGTTGCCAGAGGTGTCCGCGCGCGTGCACACACACACACACACACACACACACACACACACACACAAACTTGTCTAATGCAAGCGAATTGTCAAGTCTTGTACACATACACATAAATCAAGATGCTGTAACCAGAATTTTTATTGGATCCTTTTTGCTATAACAGTTAATCAAATATCACCAGCTCCTGAATATCAGAATCTTATAGGTCGTGAGAATAAGGGGTTCAAAATGTTAAATGTCACTTCAGCCGAGACTATACTGGGCCATTGAGCATTAAAATAAATGAAGAAAGGGGAGGGTTTGATAGCAAAGGTTTAAGTCACTGAAGCATTAAATGGGCAAATGGCTTGGAAATATCAACCAGCATCGATTCTGTTTTAGTCGGTGCAGAACTGGGGATCGCATAAAAAAAACAACGCCTTTATTGTGACCGTATGATCAACCTGAAACAGACTTCAGAACCACGGACAGCAGCTCGCTTCGGTTCAGAACCATGGACAGCTCATTCCGTTTAAGAATTCTGATGCGCGGTAAACGGTGCTAATTTTAGCCACAAGATGGAGATATCGTACTGTTTTATTGAGTTTAGCTCTGTGCTACTTAAATACACTTTCGAAATTACACAAAACAAAACATAATAAAATAGCTTTTTAGGGAGGTCTCTTGAAGCATTTTGGAGACCTTGCCACAGTTCTTGATTTAGTCTCAGTTTGTTCTGTTACTCCATGTAATTCCAGACAGATTGGATGATGGTGAGATCAGATCTGCGTGGAGCACAGGCTGTTTTAAAACTCTCTGCGCAAACAAAAATATCAATGCATTATTACAATTAATGGCAAAATGAATGTTTGGAAATGTAAACTGATATTTTCCAACAGTTTCAACTGACTAAATCTTATAAATGTGTATGTTCAGATGAAATTACAAAAACGTTTGGGAATGGGGGTCATCCAACCACATGATTAGTATGTGTATTAATCTTCTTACTGAATATTAAAACATGACTATTGGTTTCACTATTTCTTGGTTTCACTATTATCTTCATGCAATATGGCCCTCTCATGCCCTTTTTATCTCTTATATGATATGACTCACATAAACAAACAGGGTAGGGTGTTAGTGAACCTGCTTGATTTATTGTAATGATTACTCTTTCAAATGATAAGAATTTTAATATTTAGCTGATGTTATGACATTACAGGCAGTAGCAATTCTATTGAATATAGCTGATGATAAAAAAAAGAACGGTTACACAGATCTCTTCATCTCAAAACACGTGTTCAATCCATACTGACATGTATTGATGAAAACATCTTGTGAAGAACACAAATTGGCTGTATAAACAAAATGTAAGCTTTAGTGTCAGGCACATATACAATATATGTTCCTTGTGGTCAAAGAGTCTTGTCTTATTGATTGAAGAATGGAAGTAGAATATTGACCAGCTAAACTGCAGCGATGCTCATTGAGGCAACTGTGAATATCAAATGACTACTGTTGTGGTTTTGGACAGGCTTATAGACTTAATGCATTCTGGAATGTTTTAAATGTTTATAATGCAGTTATGATTGGGCTTGAGTTATGACAGCTGCCTTTAATAATGTAAATATTTTTTTCTATGCATTCTTGATGACTCTTTCTGCTCTACTAATATGTATTAGTCATATATATTATATATATCAATCCATATTTTTTTAAAAGTATTTATCATTTTCTGCTCAGTCTAACTTTCATTTCAATCTGTCTGCTTTCCGTTTCACTATATGAACTACTTCTCCTAAGTTCTCAGCCTTACATTTTCTTTTTCTTCTCTCGCCCCCCCTTCTGTTTTTGCTTTCTTCCCAACACCAATAAGCTTAATGAGATTTAAAGTGCTCTGTAACCCAGTTAATCAGATTCATCGTTTTGATTAGACACTCAGTTTAGCATCTTAACATTTCTTAATCTCTTTGTTTTTCTGGAAAACAGTCAGGATTGCATAATTTTCAGACTTACTCTGTAGCTGTCTGCATTAGAATTCTCACAAAGTAAGTTAACATGCATTTCCTGTCATGTCTGTCTATGGCATGAAATTGCTTTCTAGAAGATACCATCACAGTTTGCTGCTGTATGTTTATGTGAATGTGACTCACTGCACTTTTTCACTTTAAATAAGCGAATCAAAAGACATTAAGATGTTCAACTGATTAACAGTTTTTGAACATTGTGTTCTGGAAGAGATGCTGTAAATCTGTGTCCACTACAATATACTTCAGGGACAGTCAGTGCTGGACCTAGTGAGCCACTGTCATGGAGAATTTTGCATCAAATAATACTAAAATCCTGAGCTTTCCATAATAAATGGACTGAATTGAATGACATTTTGCTTCACTGTAGAAGACAATACAAAACAAAAATCTAGTGTACTGGATAATTATGTCCACACACACACACACACACACACACACCCACACAAATTCACTGTACTTTGTAGCCAAAAAAAAATAATCCAATGTACTCTCGAAAACAAATACATTGTATTTGTCTATGCTGTACTTTTTCATGAGGTAAATAAAATATCTTTTTTCCCCCCAAACAATATTAATAACATTATGTCAGCACTGTCTGAAGATTAAGTGAGTTGAATTTGGTGAAAATAAATTTGGCAGATGATATGACCGATTATGGCATAATTGGTATCAATGTCTACAATGCACTGAATCTGACACGACGAGCAAAATTGGTCAAAAGCTATAAATACATTTTGAAATACCATAATGCCACAAAGTGACACTGCACTGAAACATCAGTACTTTGCCTTCAGAGTTGTCACCATCGCCAACTGGAGTGCCCATGAGCTCCATTAGATGGCACTCCATCCCAAAGTGTCTTCTCATGTGCTACCCTTGTCTGTGTGTTGTGTCCCCATTGGTTCCTTGTTTTCATGTATCTGGTTTTCCCTCTGTCTAGCTTAAAAGAAAGCCTTCATCTTCTCTCTTACACTGATTATTGTAAATTCAATTCCCTTGTTTCTTCCTTACACACTTTCCTTGTTTTCTTGTGTTTTCAACCTTGGACTCTTCCTTGTTTTTGATTGTTTGCTGCCTGCCCTGACCTCACTTTGTTATTAGATATACTCTTTTGCCTTTGCCCGGATTGAACTGTTTGCTGGTATTTTTTTGGAATAAAACGTTTGCACTTGGATCCCCACTTGACCCTCTGTCCCTTTCATAACAGAATAATCAGCCACACCCGGATCCAGCGGCTTTATTTCAACCACCCTGCTGCTCAACCATGAACCCCATCGACCAGCTTCTACATCTGCAGCAAGGAGGTCAATCGATTGAGGATTATGTACCAGTTCTGTAAGTTCTCAATTCAAGTACCGCTTATGATGAGTTTTTTTTCAAAGACTTGTTCTATTTTGGACTGAGTGAACTTACAAAATCACTGTTGCCTGGAAGGGAATTTAGTGGCAGGTTGAGGGACCTCATAGAATATACACTGCTGTTATGTGGCTCTCCGTTCATGGTGGGTGAAGCAGAGGACCTTGAAACCCCTAAGACCTTTTTTGTGGGGGCCAACATCATCAAGTGCCGATATCAGCGGAACTTGACCCATCATGGCCACCAGCAGGTCCTCTGATTATGGTCACAATGCCAGTATTTTCTGTACCACAATGTTCTATGATCGATAACCCAGAGCCTCGTCACAAGATGGTCATCCTGTTCAGAGTCTCTTCACAAGAGGTCTGCCAATCCACAGCCACAGCCACAGCACCAGATGGCTGCCAACCCAGTGCAGCTGCACAAGATGGCCGCCACGCCAGATGGCTGCCACTCCAATGCCACAGTCCAAGATAGCCACCACTCCAGAGCAGCAGCCACTGCACAAGATTGTTGTCAACCCAGCACCGCTGCACAAGATGGCTACCAACCCAGAGCCACAGCGACAGCACAAGTTGGCTGCCACACCAAAGCCATAGCCCAAGATGGCCGCCAACCTGGAGCCACTACACAAGATGGTTGCCACACCGGAACCTTCAGCCACCATGGATATGAAGTCACAGTCTTCAGCTGTCTTGGATAACACTCCAGTGCTCCCACGAGCCTATAACAGAGGCCTCATCCACCCACAAACCTGCTCCGAAAGCCTCATCTGCCCTTAAGTCTGCTCCAGAGGCTTCGTCTACCCCCGAGTCGACTCCAGAGGCCTCGTCTCCTCATGAGCCTGCTCTCCAGATTTATGCAGCCATAAGGGCCATCATCGAGTTTTTATCCTGCCCTGTCACAGCCACAGAGGCCGTCATCGAACTCTTGTCCTGCCCAGTCATAGCTATGGGGGCCGCCCTTGAATCCTCATGCTGCTCAGTCACGGCCAAGGAAACCACCCCTGAATCCTCGTGCTTTGCCCAATGGATCACAGAGAGTACCCGTAGAGTTAATTTTGTTGTCTGGTTTTGCTGTTACCACCATCTTCTGGTCTGTTATAATGGTGGCAAGGGCAAGTTGAGGCGAAGTATGCAGCAATCCAAATGCAGCAAAAGTTCTTTTATTAGTTCTTGAAACACATCTTCAGATGCCTATATGGCTATATTCTTGGTACTCTCTGAGACTAGAGTAATATTTGGCCTCATAGTTGTTCTGACGATGTGCTGGGAGAATTTTAGCTGCTTATCCAAATCCACAGTGAGTTTCCAGTCCTTGGCTGATGCCAGGATCCCTACTGGTGCCATCTTCCCTGCTTTTGGCTATTCTCCTGCTCTAACAAATTTGATGGAGCGAGTGGTATTGCTCCCTTGGCTGCCTTTACTGATCTCTTTGCTAATGGTATCTGCAATAGCTTTCAGCACCTGGTTGTGACGCTAAGTGTAATGACCCTGGCCGAGCGCTGCTGGGCAGGAGCTAAGAATGTGCCCCAGCATCCCACGAGCTGGGCAGATCTGGCAAGTTGGTGTGTCTGCTCTTCCCCACGTGCAAAAGTTTATTAAGATAAACATAAACAAATATCATCCAACCAGGAACAGGGAACACAATCCAGACAGGGAGCCGGAATGACAGCACTGACTAAAACATACAACTTATTTAGTGAGCACCAAACTAGTAAATCACACACAGGTGGAAGAAATAAAATCATAATGAGTTCCAGCAAAGTAAAATTGGGAATCAGGGCCATGACAGAATGGTAAAGAACTCAGGAGGTGCCCAACCCTGCTCCTGGTGATCAACTGTATGTCCTGCAAAGTTTAGCTCCAACTTTAATCAAGCACACATGCATTTAATTTCCTAACGATCCTAAAACACGAAATTAGCTGCTGCATTTGATTTAGATTAGAGTTGGAGCTAAACTTTGCAGGACAGTCGATCGCCAGGAGTTGGGTTGTGCACCCCTGATCTACGCTAAAAATACATCTTCATGTTAATTTTGGCTAGAATGATTCAACTTGAATTTGAATTGAATTGAAAAAGTAGTTTTTAATAAAATTGTGGGAAACATTTTTAAAAATCCTTTTGACCCAAGGAATCAGAGGAAAAGATCATTCTCGGCCCTTTCGGTTTTAAAATCATATAACACGACGTTTAGTGCAAACTGTTGGTGGTGCTAGAGAGTTTGAGTTAGAGACTCCAAATTTGCTGTGGTTAATGTTGAGACAGTCTTTTATCTATATAATAAATTTCATATCTTTGTAGAAAATGTTTCTATGGGCTGCCATAGACTAAAAGCAGAAGATGTAGAAGAAGAATGCTAATGGCAAGATAGTAGAAGTCTATAGACCTTAATTGCTTGGGCACTAACAAAACTAAAAAATCCAGTGGAATATCACTAAAATAAAACCTTCTTAACTGCTCACAGTTCAGTGATGACTTTGAATAAATTATGACAGAATTAAAAATTTTTATGTCAGGTTAATGTTAGGCTCATGTCAGTTTAGGGTATGCACTTGTACAATATTAAAATGGACAAAGATAAATGTTTCACAAAAGCAAAGTACTCTCAATGTGTAGGCATACAGCAACACTTAAAAACCACCACAATACCGACCCCACCACACACTGATCATACTATTATGGATTGAAGACCCTAATGGTCACTTGGTCGAGCAGATGAGGTTGTCTGCATGGTCAGCAAAAATCCAGTGGACAAACTTCATTAGGTTGTCAACTTAGTCCATTAGACTACTCTCGATTTCAGTCTGCGTTGTTCTAAAAGGCCTTTTTAATACCGATAAATCTTATTCTACAATGGTGCTCAGTTGGCAGTATTTTATCTATCTATCTATCTATCTATCTATCTATCTATCTATCTATCTATCTATCTATCTATCTATCTATCTATC
>JAUCNO010000626.1:4010853-4024544 GCA_032353835.1 Enteromius viviparus | reverse complement strand
ATCTATCTATCTATCTATCTATCTATCTATCTATCTATCTATCTATCTATCTATCTATCTATCTATCTATCTACACAACCAATGCATAGCAGTAAAGCATTTGAGCGCAGTAGTGAAAACAAGTAAACAATATTAAAGGACTCTGTTTCTCTTTAAAATGGCGATCGAAAGTGATCATATATCCATAAAAGAAGGAATGAGTCACTTCTGAAAAGAAAGACCAATGAGTCAGCATCTCTATCTCTCTCACAAACAGCCTGCAGATGATGAGTAAGGACCTATCAGTATCAAAAACCTGCTCTGATTCATGAATAATTGATCAAACACAAGGTAGCTACACTGACACAACATACATGCCCCCTGCATAACAAGCACTTGCCTACAGGTGTCGTATAGAACTTTGTCACAATAAAATGAGAAAGCAAAACCCCTTGAAGGCTGGAAAGGCCAAGATGTTGACCCAGTTGCTATAATTAAGTTAGAGGAAAACAATATCAGAAACAGTGTATTGGGTGATTATTTACTGTGGGTCATATACACATGCGCACACACACACTCCTAAGATGATTCTGATGCAGCAGACAGCACGTCATCATTGAAGAGCTGCAACATTTTAAACCCTATTGATTAATGTGTGCATGAGAGGGCAGGCAGAGCAATAAGTTTTAAATTCATGTCAGTAGTCCTTGGCAACACAGAAATGAGTGAGCTGCTGAACTGCTGCAAAAGACGTGACACCGTCCAAAATCCTCCACTTAAGATAATGAATATTGCAATTTGTCCTCTTAACAAGGGCAGTTCTAATGCAAACTCTCTTTGGATTTTCCGTAAGCACACGTCAGCTGGACTGGGTGATGTCCGGTACCTGTATACCAAGAACCTTTGGTCAAAACAACCTTGATATTGGCAGCTGGGAAACATACGCGTGAGACAGAGTATATGGCAAGCTATTTTAACATCATCATCATTATCTTTTTTTGCTTTTGAATTCTATTGGATCTGTAGATCAGATATCACTTATTCACTTCTGAAAATTATACATTACAGTTGTCCCTGCCACCTATTCTATGTATGCTAAGAAATAATTAGGCACTATAAATTAATAACTATTAACTGTTCAGTTTCTAGCATATTTTCTAAAGCTACTTAACTAGACATGAATATTAGATATAGTTGTTACCAAAACATTTAAAGCTAATCCCATTTTAGAATTATTTGAACTATTAAGTAGAAATTCTGATTAGTAATTACATATGACAAAATAAAAAGTTAATATTGTAGTTGATAGAAGTCATCATCATTACTACACACGTACTGAACGTGCACCACTTGTAAGGTCACATATGAGCATTGAATTTGTTTTGCAGTAACCAGTTGTTCCACAAGGTGGCAACAGTGCCCTGAGCTGTCCTTTCACAGCAGAAAACAAAATTGAACAGACAAAACAGCAACAACTGACACTCACACCGAGAAGTGCTTGTGAGTGCAAGGTTATGCGAGATAGCCCAGCTGTGGTTTAAAAGAGTTGAACAATATCTGTTATAAAAAGGACTAGAAAAATTGTGGTCAGAATTGTTGTAATCCATGGTGATCAAAAAAGGCTGTGAAAATAAATCGGCTTTGTTAATCCCTTTGATCTTTTGTTTTAAAAAGTCACAAAAATCTAAACTTTCATTGGAGAACAAACATTAATACCTGCAGATTAATTATCACAGCCTTCTTTGATCATATTTACCAACATTTCTGACCATATGTGTAGTTATTAGGAAAATTGCAAAATAGAATAACTATATAGTTTTTTCAAACTGAAAAAACGAATCCCTATTGGATTACTTAGAAATAATTAAAATAAATAGCAATTACTAACAAAAATAGATACTAGTAGATTAAACGCATAATGTTAAAATTGCTTGCCACAGAGTGCGAACAGAGAGAGAGGGAGTGAGAGGGATAGAGAGAGACTTGAAGACACAGTCAGTTGTGGATGAGTCGTACTAACGTACGGACACACGAACACTCACAGACTGACAGAATGGGCCACGTTTGGTTTTTATGCACAGTTCTACTTTTCTTCGCCATACCTGGAGGTAGGAACAAAAAGTTTTTTTTATTATATATATATTATTATTTTTTTTTTCAAATAGGCATTTGCTTTATTTTTTTCTGTTTATGTTGGCTACGCAATCCATATGTGTAGCCTACTGTTAATTATGAGCCTAAACCGGATGATTAGGCTAATATCCCGAGAATTATCCAATTGTTTGGACGACAGATGCAGATGATGACCGTTAAGAGCCCATCTGTACTCTCTAGTGTACCTATTCAATAGTTATAGTTGTCAATTTAATAATTGATTTATTATGTCTATCTATGCTGTAATTGAACTAGACATTTATTGATTAATTGGAGTTATTACGGGAGTTAAGTCACGCACCGCGCGAGAATGTGTTGTGTGTTGTGCAATGTCAATAATTAATTAGCGTGTAATTAGAGTAGCTTCAAATAAATGCAGAACGAGCAGTCAGTTATCAAAAAAAAAAAAAACTACTGTCGACATAATGGCCACAATAACTATCAAAATATATTATATGACAGATACAGGGCCTTTCACAAACTGTTCTAACGATCGGTTTGTTATTATCTGCTCGAGATGATCTGAGCTGAAAGCAACAGATGCAGAGGTTCACGTGTAACATTCTGTATTATGTGAAATCATCCCGAGTTGTTTTAACGTCGGTAACAAACCGCCGTATTTGTGCTGTTTCAAGTTTACGAGTTCTAAATAATAATTATCTTTTCAACCAAAACACAGGAAAAAATAACTAAACTTATCTTTATATATTTTCTAACTCAAGCCTAGCCTAATTTTTCTCTTGCTGAAGTTTTAACAGAAAATGCCAGGACACTAAACACTGTCAAGGGAATATGCTTTAAGCATTACTCAAAACGCATCCCTGAAGTAATTATAGCCTATCTTATATCCTTATGAGTGTTGCTTTGATCATTTTCATGTTCTTTATTCTGTTGATGTTGTCATAGTCGCGCCAGTAAATACGCGCATCTTTTACGCGAATGATTGAACGTTCTAATCTAGCGGGAAAGCTCGAGACCGTTAGGCAAATGGGACAGACTTCGGTTATCCTGAAAAATTGTCTGTCTTCGGTAATGCACCTCATACGAACTGCTTCACTTGCTTCGTAAAGTATGATTCATCTGGACAATTAATCATGGTGATGTAACTGGGTAGTCATGGTGAGGTTAATGGGAGAAAGTATACTCTAATTGTTTAAAATATCAACTTAAAAGGAAACAAAGTTAGGATGAATGTGAAATATGTGAAGGTCATATTCCACCCCTCATAAATGAAAAGAATTAATTATTTTTAGTTATGCTATTTATTTATTGAACGCTACACTGTGAAAAGAAATTGGCAGCTGTGGTTGCCAGAATAAAACCGTGAATCGGTATCAATATTTTTGGTTTTACGGTTGAATTTTAAATTTACAGTTTAATACCTTAATTTCTAATAAGAAATCGTAATAACTGATATGATGTTAATATACCAACCTATTAAAATAAAATGAAATCTGTTGTGTACCTTTGAAATACACTGATAACTACCAAATGCAGGTGGAGATGAGAAAGTCACATGATGAACCAAAGCCCATCACAACTAGCTTTTAAATAGTAACACATATAAAAGGTGCTCAGTCTCATTCACACAAGCACTAAACATCATCATGGTAAGAATTATTTAACTAAAATGGGTAATAAACATTCATTTAACAACATTACATGTAACACACAACCCTAATAAACATAACTGATACATAAAAACTAAAAAGAAAAAAGTTATTGTAAAAACATCAATTTCAAACAAAATTTAAAATGCAATGCAGCAAATTCTGGGAATGTCAGTTTAGGATGTTTCCCTGTAAATTTAACAGAAATTTGCCTTAAACCATTTAACAGGTTTTTACTGCAGTCTTTTCAGCATTTTTTACCGTTAAAATCACAGTAATTTTTTACAGTGTATGTAAACAATAGGTAAATTGGGAATGAGAGTTGCTAAAGGTTAATGTGCGTAATTTACATAGAAAATATATTTTATAAAATTTATTGTTTTGATTTATTTCTTTTTTTTACATAATGGGATCCAGGAGTTTTTTTTTTTTTCATTTTGCTTGACATAAAATGTTTAGAGCAGTGTTTTACTTTGATAACATTTTAACAGCTTTTAAAGCGTCATCATTTACATTTATTCATTTAGCAGACGCTTTTATCCAAAGAGACTTACAGGTGGGGAAAACAGCAATCAATTAGTCCTAAAGAGGCAAAAAACAACTTATGGAGTGCTCATTGTACCGTATAACAGGCAATGTTCAAATAAGTGCAGGCTAGAAAGGGAAAGAAAGGACAGGGTTAAGAGAATTTTTATTTATTTATTATTATTTTTTATTTTTTTTATGATGTCAAGTAGTGTTGAAAGAGATGGGTTTTCACCAGTCATTTGAAAGTTGTAAGGGATTTGGCATTTCGGATAGTGATGGGAAGATCATCATCATCATCATCATCATCACAGTCAAATCTACAATAAAGACCTTTTCCTCTTCATAGGGACTCTCAAGAAAGTTATACATAAACTGATTGCTGCCATCCATTGAGTAGACTTGACTATGCCTTATATGCACAGTCAACTGATTTGTGTGTGCTTGTATTCCAGGGTGGTTTGAACCTGTTATCACTCCCAGTGTCACTCATCTGGTGATACCAAAAGGTGGACAGCTGCAACTCAGTTGTCATGATAATGCAAAGGCGAGCAAGGTGCGATGGATGCGGGAAAAAGGTCGGAAAATTGATGGAGGGCTAGAGGAAAATGGAGCTAGTATCATCCACCTCACCTCTACACAGGTACAGCACATGGGCCGTTACACCTGTGAAAACACACAAACGGACGAGAAGAGCTCCATCTACATCTATGTGAAAGGTGATTGTTCACGTTTATACTTTTTTTCTTGATTTGTTTATCCTTTGGCCTCAGTTCCCACACTTCGGTCCTGAAGGAGTATTACAACCTGAATAGGTTTTTTGTTAAAGCACAAATGCATGTCCTTAAGCTGTGTGCTCAAACCACACCTTAGTGTATATCTGGTTTATTTTCCTTCATTTGTATTATTGTTAACTGTCATAGAATGACATAGGTGTTTTGCCAGTTGAATTGCGATAAACCTTTTGCACACACTCATATTTTCTCATACAAAAATCCAGCCCTTTGTTTTCAACTCACATTTTTTTTCCCTTTCTTTCATTATTCTTCTTTGATTTGCATATCTTTTGTCTCCCTGCCTCATCCCTCAGTAGCCTAAAATGTCTCCCCATTCACTTTTTTCGGGCAGATTTGGAGAATGCTTTTGTGCGGTCCATGGTGGATGGTCTTTTGGTGAGGGAAGGAGAGGATGGCATTATTCCTTGTTTAGTAACAGATCCAGCAGTCAATCGTCTGTCCCTTCTGACCTGTGGTGGCTCTGGTCTCCCAGCTGGCCTCATTTACAATGCTCACCCTCAGAGAGGGATCACCATCAAAAATGTCTCCAGAGCTTTTGAGGGCTGCTACATTTGTGCAGGAGAGATGGATGAAAAACCTGTGAAATCAAGCCCGTATAACTTGGGTGTGCGGCCAGGTGTGTATAAGAACAGTTTTTAAAGGCATATAGTTCACCCAAAAATGGCATTTCTGTCAACAACTTGTGAAACAACTCACCCTAAAGTTGTTCCAAATCTGCATGAGTTTCTCTTAAACACAAAATAAGGCATTTCGAACCAAACAGGTACCCCTTGACTTTCATAGTAGGGAAAAAATAGTATGGATGTAATTTTATTCAGCAAAGATGCATTGAATTGAGAATTTATTTGAGAATTTTCACCAAACATATTAAGCAAAAACTGTTAAGCAAGAACCATTATTAAAAAATAATAGCATAAAATCAGAATATCAGACTAAAGTAATGGTTGCTGCAAATTCAGATTTGCCGTTACAGAAATATATTGAAATAGAAATTAACTTAAAACTAAAAAAATGCAACCATGGTGGGCACAAAAGACCTCTTTAAAAAAAGTAGTATATACAGTATCATTATGATGTTATGGCTTAAATACATATATAAAGTATAGAGGTAATTTTTGCTTTTATGGTGTTTGTAATACAGTCCCAGAGACAGTGCCATCAATCAGCCTATCCAGAATCGAAAACGTGATTCTGGTCCAGGGTCAGGAGTTTGTGCTCAACTGCAGCTCCATCAACATCAACCATGATATCAGCCTGAGCTGGAGTATCCCTTCTCAAACGGTTAGATCCACACACTTGTGGCATAATCTCAGATTACTTTTTGAACCTAACCTGAACTGTTATTGTCAATCATGACTTAGATAGCAGAGAAAAGTCAAAAATCAAACATCCTGCCTGGTTCTCGAGAATATCAGCGCTCAGCAGGACTGCACATCAAATCTGTGAAGATGAATGACTCAGGAGTCTATCGCTGTATTGCGAGGAATGAGAAAGGTGTCTCCATGGAAACTGTCAATCTGGAGGTTTACGGTAAGAAATGCAGAATGAAGTTGGATCAAACAGTAATTTTCAAACATTATTGACTTCAACCAAATAGAGCAAGAAGAGCCAGATTGGCCACTTGTAGGAAAATGAGTAGGATAAAGCACAACACTTATTATGGCGATTGTTGAAATGATAGTGCCTCCTTTCATGCAATGATTTTGCTTCAAAAATGTTGTTAAATTTCATTTTCAGGAAAAGTATGTTCATAGGGCGAACAACAGGAAATCTGCTTGTGTGTGTATGTGTGGCAGAGCATGGTTTTATTAACCTTACGGAGGCAGAGGACAGGGTGGTGGAGGTGAGAGAGGGAGAAAGCCTGACCCTCAGTGTGGAGATGACTTCATACCCCAGTCCCATTGAAGTCTACTGGATCTATAACAACCAACAGCTCAAAAACACATCTGAGCATGTCATTACACTGCACAACCAACAGTACAGGTAAACATACCTGCAAGTACACATAAAACAATTATTATACATAATTATTTAAACACAAAACGTAGGTATTGAGTATGGGTGATCTGGATGTTGCAGGTACATCAGTGAACTCAGGCTGGTTCGAGTTCATGGATCAGAGGGCGGGGTCTACACATTCTCAGCCAATCACAGATATGCATCTGTCAATCAGTCATTCATTGTCTATGTTATATGTAAGTTCCAATTATTGAATGGGCTTAAATAAACTTTATTTTTATACAGCCTTTATATAAATACAGTAAACCTCCTATTTAGGTAAACCAGTGATAGTTTCCCAGGAGGGGCCGGTTGATGGACAGGTGCGTTGTGTTGCTTCAGGATATCCTGTCCCCAAAATATCTTGGTATTACTGCGAGCCGCCACATACAAGGTATGACTCACAGGCTAATGTAAGTCACTATGAGACACTCAGCAGCCATACAATAGCGCACATCTCTGACTTCTGTGAAGTACCAGAGTAAAAAAACTATTGCATAGTCATTCTGTCACGAGATTGCAGTAAGCCGTTTGGAATAGAATAGTGTTTCTTAAATGGTTAAATGTGGTAAAAACCAATATAATAGTTGTTTGTCATATTATTTTGGCTCTTAATAGTATTTATCACCTCTGACAGGTGTTCCCATCTGTTGAACGCGACACAGGCAGATGAGGAGTTTGCCGTGGTCAAAGTTTCTGGGGCAGAATTCGGACGAAGCGAGGTGGATAGTCGACTTAATGTCAGCAAAGGAAAATTTCACACACTTGAGTGTGTGGCAGCAACCCAGGGAGAGCAGGCCTACACCCTCTTTTCCATCAGTGGTGAGAACTCTAAATGAGACCCACATTTTCGGGTGTTTTTATGAAGCTAACGACAACATCCATTCAAATAAGTAAATTTGACAAAAAAAGTTGAGCAGTTTGCATCACCTGATGATTATTTAACATTTCTATCAAACATTCATCAAACATTGAGTGTTTTGCTACTTCCATCTTCCCTCAAGCTCTTTTAACGTTAAAACTGATGTTTCATGCTGGAATTCCTTCTCTGAACAGTATCTTGTCAGTAACACTTGTCCCCTTCAGTGTCTAAGATGGTTACAGTGCTGTTGTAGCATAGTAGTTCGATCTCAGGCTCAGAAAGAAGATTTCTACAGATTTAACCCAAACTCTAACGCTGCTTTCAGGTCCTTTGGGAAGCTGCTGTTTACAAGTTCAGAAATCATAATTACTATGTGATGTGTTTCAAGTGATTTTAGTTGTAATGGATGTAATTTCATGTTTACTTTCCTTTTTTCACTTAGTGATAAGACAGGAAGCTTTTTTTGCACTAATGCAACAAAATGAAAAGCAAAGAATGTACATTAGGTCTGTAACAAATGCTTTATGTTACTGTTGCTTTGTGACAGAGAGAATGATGGGAAATGTAGTTTTGTCACGCACTCTTTGGACCTCAAAGAAAAAAATTATTGTATTCATTAGGGCTGGGACTTTAACGCGTTAATTTAGATTAATTAATTACACAAAAATAACGCGTTAATTTTTAATCGTATTTATTTTTACACCGCAGAACGTTTCTCACTGGATGAGTTTCGGAGGACCGATTATACTGGAACACCAACTAGCGTTTCTAAAGTTCTGAATGGAATTAAAAGCAGGGATACACCGATCCAGATCAATCGATATGTTTGCTCGTTTTGTCAGTAAAGCCGTCCTGTAATCAGCTGTAAATGCCATCAGGTGCGTGATTTCACATTGAGCCGTATATACTACACACAGTCGTTGTTCACTGATGAGCTGCGCAAATCCACGCTGATAATGAACATGGTTTGCGCAGCTCGTCATTGAACAACGGCTGTGTGTAGTATATACACCTCAATGTGAAATCACGCACGGCACAATATTGGTCTGTTGGACTCAAATATTTATATGCGATTAAAATGTGATTAATTTCGATTAATTAATTACAAAGCCTCAAATTAATTAGATTAATTTTTTTTAATCGAGTCCCAGCCCTAGTATTCATATGTTTAAATTTTTTTTCACAATTTCCACAAAATACGACACAACTATTTTCATCATTAGTAGTAACTACAAAAATGTTTTTCTTGAAATTCTTCAGCATTTGAAGGGTCATGTGACACTGAAGACTGCAGTAATTACTGCTGTAATAATGCATATTATTATTGTTTTTACTGTATGTAGGCAGATAAATTCAGCATAAGACACTTCTTTTAAATTTTAAAACTGTAAAATAAAATAAATTGTACAGTCAATTGAAATTCATACAGCCAAATTTCCCCAGACATACCAAAACAACAATTGTTCTGTTGAGGATGGCCAATCACGTCTTCTTATTGAGAGCAGTAGATGCACACACACACACTCACAGATATACTAATTTGTATCCTCATAAACCACATGAACATGCACATGGGGACATACAAAAAAATGTTTACTTGAGTGAAAGTAGAGAAGTACTTGCTTTTAAAAGTATTATGAGTGCATTTCCAGTCAATGCATAGTTTCATTATTGTTGCATTGTTTTATGTTATACTTGCAATACCTAATACCTAAAAGAATACATTTCTGATTATTGATCTTTATGAAGTGGCTTTAACACTCCTACCCGCCACCCTCACGAAACAGCATGGTAGTGTTCTTATGCTGTAGCAGTGTGTACACACGTCAAAGTGAATTCATTCATCCACATTTGAATCAAGTGTACAGTGAAATTTCTTTAATCAGAAAAAATAAAACAAAACATATAACTATGTACTAGGCCTATATAACTGCCCATGCAACAGCAACACTGCTTTACGTGTCGGCAAAACAAATGATACTATCTCTTACAGGTTACTGATGGGCTTTCCATCACCTGTAAATTACCAAATCACATTTACAGAAGAACAAAAATCACTCACCGTCTTTAAAGCTACTACACAAAAACGACTTTCTACTAGGACCTTGGTAGAAATGTAATGGAGTAAAAAGTACAATATTTGTGTGCCAAATGTAGTGAAGTTAAAGTCATAAAAAAATAATTAAAAAAAAATCAAATAAAACTCAAGTAAAGTACAAGATACGCAAAAAGTGTACTTAAGTACAATACTCAAGTAAATGTACTTCACTACTGTCCGCCTCTGGCATTTTTAGATTTTCAAAAAACTTAATTCTGTGTGATTTATAAGCTTGTTTCCTCATGGGGACCTAAAAAATGTCCCCACAATGTCAACATTTACTGGTATTCCTATCTTTGTGGGGACATTTGGTGCACACACACACAGCTGGTAACAGATAATCCCTGAACATCTCAGACACACACTGAGCTTGTTGACAGATACGAGGGATTACTTTTTTTGTGCAGCGTGTGCACATTAGGTTTTGATACTGATGCTAAGCTCTTAAAATCCTCTGAATAACAGATTTAAAACACTCACATACAACTCTAGCCTTATTAATATGGCAGAGTGAATTAAGAAGTAGGCCTATTAATACTATTAAAACGGTTTCAAACATATTTTGAGTGTGAGTATATTTATAAAAGTGTGGGTATGTGTTTCTCACCTTAGAGAGAACAGTGCCCCATAAACTCTTCACACCTCTGCTGTCTGGAGTCGTGTCTACTTCTGTTCTGCTCAGCTTCTTCCTGGTGGTTCTGCTCTACAAATACATGCAGGTACTGAGTCAAAACACTCACACTAAACACTATGAAGCAGCATAAAACTATTAGTAATAAATTCTGTACTTAATTTGCATTTTCTGCCATAGAAACCTAAATATGAAATTCACTGGAAGGTGATTGAAAGTTTTGATGGAAACAATTATACCTACATAGACCCAACTCAACTGCCTTATGACCCCAAATGGGAGTTTCCACGGGAGAGACTGCGTTTTGGTAAAGGCATACAAACAATTCAAACATAATTATGTAATCTGAGTTATTCATAATTCCACAGCCTTCCTACAACATGTAATATGGTACATACACTACCGTTCAACATTTAGGGTAAGAAATGAACACTTTTATTCAGCAGGGATGCATTAAATTGATCAAAAAAATAATAAAAAATAATCATTTTTTAAACTTTCTATTCATTGAAAAATCTTGAAAAAAAAAAAAAGATTCAGTTTCTTGTTTCCTCAAAAATATTAAAACGGCAACGCTGTTTTTAGCATTGATTATAATGATAAATATTTTTGAGTTTTGCAATCACAGAAATAAATAGCAATTTAAAACAGAAAACATTCTAAATTGTAATAACATTTAAAAAAAATACTGTTTTACTGTATGTGTGATCAACATAAGATAAACCTAAACTTGGAATGAAAATGTATGTACAGTACTATAATTTAAAATACTATAAAACCACAAGATTCATCTATAGTAGATTGTTTATTTAAATGGCGTAAGTTTCCTAAAAATGTGTTATTTGTCACAATGAAGGTAAAATCCTTGGCTCTGGAGCGTTTGGTAAAGTGGTGGCAGCTACAGCTTATGGACTTTGCTCAGCTGACACAGTGACCACTGTTGCTGTAAAAATGCTAAAACGTAAGTATTTACATGTTTATAAAGACTCCAATCACTGGTTGTTAAAATACGTAAAACTTCTACTGTATTAATGCGTTTAATCTAACAAATGAAATGTACTTTTTTTCCAAAGCGAGTGCGCACTCCACTGAGAAAGAGGCTCTAATGTCGGAGTTAAAGGTTCTGAGCTACATTGGCAATCATATAAACATTGTCAACTTGCTTGGTGCCTGTACAGTAGGAGGTATGTGATTAATAGCGCTGAAAGATTAAAGCTATTTAGTTTATTAAAATAAAGTTCATTTTCATTGTTCTGGCTGAAACACAACAAAAGATGTTAGTAAAATAAGTAGAATAAACTATATCCTTTTTAATGTTTAATGGAATAAAGTCACACATAACATGAAGGGTGAAATATTATATTTTGAACAGTTTGGGATATTTTCCAACAGGCCCCACTCTGGTGATCACAGAATACTGTTGCTATGGCGACCTATTGAACTTCCTAAGAAGAAAGCGGGATGCATTTTTCAGTTCCAAAACAGGCGATGGATATTACAAAAACCTGCTCAGCCAAACACAGCCTTCAAGGTAAAATATGTGTGTGAGAAATATGGTGCAGATGTATAGATGTCCATTGTTGGGTATTTGTAATGCTATACATCTATTATATGCATGCACACTCACAGAGAGGGCACTGATAATGGATACATGCCCATGAGGTCATATCAAAAGAGATCAAATCAGACAGGTAGGTGCAAAAAAAAGGCAAGCAAAATACAACCATTGTAACATTTGTTATCGTACACTTTTTAACTCTGTATCATCTCTCTCAGAATGGTGCGATGATAAAGATGATCTCTCTTTGGATACGGAGGATTTACTCAGCTTCTCGTATCAAGTGGCTAAAGGCATGGACTTCCTCACTTCCAAAAATGTAAGTGTGTATTAGGTTTATTCACCTCTCAGGTTTCAGAGTGAGTTGAACATGCAGATCTTGAAATGTTATCCTTTCTTGAATCTCCTACTGAATTTTTGAACATGTCTTTTTTTGACTAACAAACTGGTGAATTGCTATGTATTTAAAGTGTATTCACAGAGACCTAGCTGCCAGGAATGTATTACTGACTCAGGGTCGGGTAGCCAAGATATGTGATTTCGGTTTGGCACGTGACATCACAAGAGATTCCAGCTACGTCCTGAGAGGAAATGTGAGAAAATGCAGTGTTATCTTTTACCACACTCATATCCCTGTATTAATATTCAAAATATCCAGTATTGTTTAATTTTTTCGGAATTAAATGAGCCATTAATTAGAAGATGTAGTTCATCATTAATTTATCCTTATGTCCTCTGTATGACTTTATTTCTTCTGTGGAACACAAAACTACATATTTTAAAGGATGTTTTAACTATTTATATTCATATAAGTAGTCTAAAAAAGAAAAAAGTTTGATATATCAACAAAGAGTTCCCCTGAATTCTACACTGGTTTGAAAACACTTGAATGTTGAGTGAATTATTTATAAATCTTCATTTTTGAGTGTACTGTCTCTTTAAGTTTGTAAATGCGATATTGCTTGATATCGTAGTATGTTAATAGATTGTTTAGAATGTTGTGTTTTCTGTCTAGGCACGCTTACCGGTTAAATGGATGTCCCCAGAGAGTCTATTTGCTTGTGTGTACACATTTGAGAGTGATGTCTGGTCTTACGGCATCCTATTGTGGGAGATCTTCTCTCTGGGTCTGTATGAGCTGGCTATGAAATATCACACCTACCCAGAATACAGTGCCTGTGAGTGACTCATTATGAAGATCTTATGAGGTGAAAATCTGCCTGCAGGTAACACGCCATATCCAGGTATTCCAGTTGGATCCACATTCTATAAGATGATACAAGATGGATACAGAATGTGTGAGCCTGAGTTTGCCCCAAGTGAAGTGTAAGTGAATTGTACCTGTCTATAAACAGTTTAGTGTGTTATAGAATGACACAACAGGAAATATAAATAAATAAAAATAATATATACACTATATTACCAAAAGTTTTCGCTCACCCATTCAAATGATCAGAATCAGGTGTGCTAATCACTTGG
>JAUCNO010000626.1:3994062-4010753 GCA_032353835.1 Enteromius viviparus | reverse complement strand
TTTTGATGTGATTAATCATGATTAATCCGTTGACAGCCCTAATATATATATATACGTATATAAGAACCCAGGTTCTTTTATGAACTGAAAGAAGAACATTTCTTTGAAAAATAATTTTTTGTAATGTTAGCAATAGCTTTGTCAAACGATTAATCACTTAATTTATCCATTAATTTATCAAAAATAAAGTTTTTTGTGTACATAATATACGGCATGTGTGTGTACCATGTATGTATATATATAAACAAAAGAAAAATATTTTGTATATATATTAAATATATTTATGTATAACATAAAAGACAATATAAATATATAAATTATACGTATATAAAGGTTTACAAAATATATACTAAATGTGTGTGTATTGATATATACATAAGAAATATTAACAATACACATACATATGTTACGTAAACAAAAACATTTATGATGCAATTTATTGCAGTTAATCATTTGAAAGCACTAATTATACATGACTTTTGTAACAACTAAAATAATTCAATGCATAAGTATTAATTTCTTTAAAAAAACTTACTTCTGTATGCTATATATGTGTCTGATGTGCATGATGACAAGGCATTTGTGTATGTGCTTTCAGTTATGAGGTAATGAGATGGTGTTGGAGTGCTGACCCTCTAAAGAGACCAACCTTTAAGAAACTGGTGGAAAGGACTGAACTACTGCTGTCGGAAACCACCAAACATGTACGTTTTGACTCAGCATAGCTCAAAAACGTCTGGCATTGATTCAGTTTCTATGGTTACTGCAGGTTTACAATTGTATCTTGCAGGATTACCTAAATCTCAGCACTAGTGGCAGCTGTGAGGCGTTTGTTCCTCCAGGCCTGCAGAGGGCACAAAGGCTGAGTTCTGTGGGCAGCTCGACAGCCTCAACTCAACCTCTGCTGCAGGCAACAAATGATGTTTTTCTGGAGAATCAGAGCATATAAATGACATCTCGTTTCTTTGTTTTGCCTCATTTTCTCAATAGGTTTGACCTAAAAGCCTTATCCTCCATTTAAGTTCTGACTGTAATTGTGGCATTTAAGAGCATCTCCTGCTCTCTGTTTGGCTCAGTGTAGCTCCATTAGCCTTGTCTTCCATTATATTTCAAATTACTCAAGACACAGCATGTCCAGCCATGTAACTGTTAATGTATTTTTCTAAATGCAGCTGGGCTCCATTTATATGGTATTGATCTACAGTATTTTGAGAGCATGAGCAGCTACCGTGGCCAGGCAAGCATTTAGATATAGAACCTAATGTTACCTCATCAGATAAATGACCAGCTCTACTGATGACATCATTGTGTAGTGACCTGTGATGATGTCGTGTTGTGTATTCTTTTGTCTTTGACCAGGTGTACAACTGCAAGTACGTCTCGAATGAAAAGTATGGTAGGTCAGTGGTAAAAATACTGAACCCAAGGTGATTCCTGTTCAATGAGTTACTATCTGAAGCACTTAATACCAGTGAGTGGAGGTTCTCGTTTATGCATTTGTAGTATTTTCAGCATGCGATTACTCTCAAAGGAGTGTTATATTGCATTGGTGTATCTATGAGATCCCATCTCAGCTTCAAGTTGTACTGGTTTAACTATCATATTTATTAACAACCTAGGATGCGTTTACATTTTGTTTTGGTTATTTTTGTTTTAGTTTGGATTTGAAATTTTGAGCTGCTGAGAATGTGTATATATATATATAAATAAAAAGTTGTTTGTTGCCGTGTAAAACTGAGATAATCAGATTTGGATTTTACATTGTTTCTTGTTATAACTGACTAGGTTCCATTCTTCAAAAGTGGCTAACTTGGCTACATTACGTGGAATAAGACACAAGTTTCCTTTTTTTTGAAGCATGCATAAAAGATGATAAACATATCAAGCTAATTATTCCAAGTTTATGCAATCAGTTATTCCAAAAATGAATCCAGCTGACTAAACCACAATTGAAGGATGGAATGTTGGTCTCAAAAAGAATGAAATGTTTTTGAATGTTGACTGTGACAAATGACTGCTATGAGATTTGACTCTGTAAATATCTGAAGTGTCAGCTATTTTTTCAACTTTTAGAGTGTTATGTCAGAAAATAAGGCCAGTAGTAAATGCACCTGTTTTTATACAGAATAAATGAAATGTTGTAAAGAATGTATAAATTGTGCATTTTCAAAATTTCAAAAATTTATTTGTGCAATTCCTGAAAGGTTGCATATATTTTACTTTGAAATACAGTGTTTGACCCACTGAACTAGCTCAAACAATAGCTTGACTTATCCCGTTTGTCTGATGAATGATATACAAATGGAAGTGTCCAGAAATGTTTGCTAAAGATTCATTATTTTGGCAGTTCCATTTAGTACTGTAATTAAGAATGTATGCCTTAAAAAACAAAACAAAAAGCAAATCTTGAAGCAGACAATTTAGTAGACAATATGAATAACATTGTTTGCTTTATTTCAAGATTGAATATTGTGGAAGAAAAGTGAATGGTTTTTGGTAAACTGACAAAGGACAGTTCCTACAATTTCACACTGAGGGTAATTTTATCTTATTTCTGTTAACATGGTTTTATACTGAGGTGCACAGCAGTTCAGTACGAACAAAATTAACATGTTTTAGGGTTAAATGCCTTTGGACTTACTTGACTTGTTTTTATGATTTATTATATTTTCATTATACACTCAACTCACTGATATTCATCAGGGCAAATTTCTAACCAAATTTATGGGGCTAGAACCAAATACCATCATATTCAAAAGTGCACAATCTTTTGGTTGCATTCAAAAATAACAATAATTAATGATACAGAAGGTTGAAATGTTCAGGGACATCCAAAGTCTGTATCATTTCACTCTTCAGCTTTTCAGTAGCTTTTTGGGGGGCATAAATTTTAAATCATTTTTGATTGTACACACTATAAAAAACATGGGTTCCAACAGTAACAGCTAACACAACTGAGGGTTTAAGTGCACAATAAAATCTTACAAAACTCACAACACAATGGAAAAAAATTGGACAGATAAGCGAAGTCGGGCATCTAATTTAAGGGGCACCTCCACTTCTGGAAACCCAAAAGTCAACAATGTCAAATATCTATTCAGTTTCCATATACCTTTAACAGTGCTATCGGTCCATACACAGCAATTCTGTTAACACGGAAGTCTTATGCCATATGAAAATAAAATTGCTTTGAATACTTGAATATATAAAACCATTTCTGAGGTATATAGCCAATAAGCCAATGGGGAAACATCTATAACTCTGAGTTACTGCAACGCAAGAACTGATTGGTCATCGCTGGGGTTAATACACACAGTAGCAACCAAAACAGCGATACTGGAAGGTGTCACCAACGGTTATTGATATAATATCCTGCACTTGATATTCTCTCTCTCACACACACACAAACACACACACAAACAGTTCAACAAAATCACTCTTAATCTTAAGACTCTACAGCTGCACAATAACCCTGCTTCGGTTCATATTGGAAAATTGGAAGAACTCATTCTCATACTCATTCTTTTCCTGAAAATGGGATCTAAAAAGGTCCACAGTACAAAATCCGTCCTCAATCACGCTGTGCCCTGGATGTGGCTTCTTGCATAGCTCCCAAAACCATGAGGGAGAACAAAGCCAAAATTAATGAGGATTTCAAAGCTTATTCATGGCGTGTCATTCTCATTTGAGAAATACATGTACTGTTCATGCATACACAAGGTAACTTAAAAGACCATTAGGTCACAATTACTAGAAGAATTGACTATTTTAGTGTGTATGAACACAATAAGTGCTATAAGTAAAGGGGGAAAGGTGCACAAAAACTTTTTAGTTGACTACTATAACTTGGCTAAAAAGCAAAATCAACGTTCAACAAAAAACTAGGATTTTTTTTTCCTTTTCTTTTTTTAAACAAAGCAGCTAAATTTTGGCACTTAAAACCAACCATCAACTTTGATTCTTCTGCATCAAATGTGTGTGATAGTTAGAACTATGTAAACTGGACTTTTTTTGTATGTCAAAGACAACAGGGTATCATAATCCCACCCCCTAAAATAAAACCAAAACAAACAAACAAATAATACGAGAAGAGATCATTGTCAGGTAAGGGTTAAAAGTAGAAAGCATCACTATATGTATAATATAAAAACGTTAAAATAATACTTGAAAATGGAAAAATGGAAATTAAAAACATAAAACTGGAATTACAAATTAAAGTTTACCGTTCTCATGCAGCATATAAAATATTCAGTATCTTGCTTTGTTCCTTTACGGTTGTGTATTTACATGGTACTGTACACGAGACTGTACAGACTCAGTTCTTTGGGCTGTTTACAGTAAAAGACTGAGAACAGTTTTTATTTGGCAAATGCCAGCAATCCTACACTTTCTGCTGTTGAAATAAATAATGAGTTTGGCAACCACCTGTTGGTTTGGTGAAACGCTCCGCATGGTTGCCACAGTGTCCATCTGGTGGTGTTGTGTTCTACGCAGCTGCCATGTTGAGGGAGTTTCTCGTCTTAAAATCTTCTAAGGTGCTTCCAAGAAGAGCTGTTTTATTGTGGAGATTTCAAATGAAATACAGCACCAATAAACTCCTAGAGAAGAGCTGGCTCCTCCATTGGATTGGATGTTGTGTTCATCTGTGTTACTGAGACTGGCCACTAGTGCTGTCAGTCTGACGAAAATGAGTTGCTTTCTGCTGTTTTTGAGTCTGTGGTTTCAGCTGCTGCTGCTGTTGTTGCTGCTGTTGTTGTGATGGAGAAAATGTACCTTGCTGTTGAATGGGGAAAGCCTGCAGGATCAGTTGTGTGGACTGGTTGCCATGAAGAAGGCGTGTGCTCTGATAAATGCATAGTAGAAAATTAGATACGCTTTATTTAAAATTAAATTTGGCATTTTCTTTTGAAAAAGAAATAAAATAAACTGTATATATATAAAAATTTTAAATAAATTGTTTATATATATACATTTTAAATAAATTGATGGAAGTTTTACATGGATATCTAAATAGACATTTATGTGTTAGGATCAGTAAGTGTTAAAATTGTTTGTTTGTTTCTTTATAACTTATAAATAAATAAAACAAGCACATACAACACAAACTTAATTATTGTTATTGGAATAGAATCAATAGTAATTTTTTATTTGCATTTTCTATTTTAATAATTAAAATTAAAAAAAAAAATTTGTGATGGAAAAGCTAAATTTTTACCATCACATGGTCCTTTAAAAATTATTCTAATATGATTGTATGGTGCTCGATTATAAACAATTAATATGGGTGCTCAATTATTCATAACGTTTTTTTATATTATAAATGTAGACAAGTTTTTTTAGCTAGTATTCTTTGATTAACAAAGTTATAATATATATATAAACTGGATTAGTATATTAGTACATTATGGATTAGTACATTATGTGCATACTTTGTTACCTGTAAAAATGGTTGCTGCTGTTTTGTTGATTGCTGTGTCGCCCCCTGCTGTTGACTTGTTTGTAATGTGGTAGTTTGGGCCTGCTGTTCTCCAGGTACCGTTGACTGAGGCTGCAGCGTTAAGGTCTGTGTCTGACCTTGTTGCTGTGCAAACGGGCTATAAGCTGTCACAACCTGACCCATAAACATTGTTGTGGGTACCATGACAGTGCCACACGCCATTGGAGCCGTCACAATCTTAGTAACCAACTGCTGTCCGGCAGGAAACCTGAGAGTGACACAGTAAGAAATAAATAATTACATAATGCTAATATTTGTAGAATTTGTAGTATGTTTGTCCTGTGAGAGAGATATAAAGGAAAAAGACATGCACCTGTTGATTGCATTTCCCGGATTTATTTTGGGTGCCAGACCACTGGGTATCTGCACAACACTTGAATTGGCAGGCTGGCTGATCATCATGGTATTATACACAGGACCACACTGAGAAAGAGACAAAAATGATGTCATGCATGTAGATGATGTCACCATATAAAGTGGAGAACAGAAGATTATGTCATTGTTAATGAGCTATTTAAAAGCTACTAGGCAATACAAAGCTATACAGTCAATTTTGTAGTGTTAACAAATGTCAATCAAACTCTTTCTTATATCTAATTGATTTGCTTTTTGTTTTATTTAAAATGTAAATAATTCTATATTTTAAATAATATATAAAAGTGTCAGAAAAGGTTTTTACATTGATTACAAATAAATGTTGAATGTGTCAGTTTCCAAACCTTTTTTTAATAAACCTTTACATCCTTAACTTGTGAATGGTACTGATTTTACTATATCTGGAAATTCAGATTACACTGGGCATTACATTATTTAATAAAGATTAATCAAGTGTTTGTCAGAGCAAAAATAATAAAAGTCACCTGTGTAACAGAAGAGCCCTGCGGGAGGGAACGAGGAACCTGTTGCTGTGAAACTGCTTGTTGCGGTGGAACAGTCCCGCTCTGTGCTGTACTTGTTACATTTTGGCCCTGTATAGTTACGACCCTAGTCTGTGCTCCAATCTCTAAAATGTTAGTCTGTGCTCCACCAACTTGCGGCAACTGTACACTCAGTCCAGCACCTGACTGCTGCAGTATCATCTGAAAGACACCGTTTCACCTGCTTTTGTTTCTTGATAACAACAAAGTTGTCAATAGAAATATTCAGACAGTTACACATGCGTACCGGAGTTCCCTGTCCCTGCACCTTCTGGAGCTGCTCATGAATCTGTCTCAGTTCCTCCTGCTGTTTCTGAATGTTAACTTCAATCATGCGTGTCCTTTGCTCCAACTGCTCCTTGAGGTGCTGCATAGCGTTCAACTGCGCAGAAAACTCCATTCAAAAAGCACAGAAAATTAAATGTCATGGAGTGGGATCAAAAGTAGTCTTAGTCTAACTACTATATCCAACACAAGAAAGGTATTCAGCTATTCACAAAAATGTACAATGCAATAGCAACCTCAATAAATTCAACATATAGGCCCAATCCCAATTCTACCCCTTACCCCTACCCCTCCGTTTGGCGCGTTCACGTGTGGGGGTGTCTCAATTCACTTTTGGTTGGAGGGGTAGGGGGAAGGGCTAGATAGTCCTCCAAAGGAAGATTTTTCAATCCACACAACTGCTCTGACTGACAGGAACACTTTGGAATTTGTGATAAACATCAGCGCATGTCCTCTGACGTAACGTGAGGAGTTAGTGACAATGGATGATGATGTATAACAGTGTAGTAGTGGTGTCCCACTTCATTTCAAGGGGAAAGGGGAAGGCAAAGGGGAAGAAAATAGAATTGGGATTGGGTCATATTCTACTCAATTCAAAAAGACAATGAAGTCATAATTTAATATGGCTTAAACATGAGATATTAACTTGAAATTGAGAGTTCTAAAGTCGCAATTCTGAGATGAGTTTTTTTTTTATTCAGTTGTGGAAATGGGCTTTCCCAGAAAAAACTTCAAACAAAACAAAACTCTTACTAGGGCATTAGGCTGAACCTGCTGCTGTGGTTGAGATTGTTGTGGTTGGTTGATTTGGATCGGAGATTCAGTCTGATTGGTGTTCTGAGAACTCATGGACTATCAAAAAAAAAAAAGATCCCAGTAATTACTCAGCTGCTATAAGACACAAGGATATGTTAGGAATGCTTTGTAAGATAATTATAGTCAAGTACTGACGTTGATGAATACGCAAGTCTCACCTGGGTGCTGATAGAAGAGCGACGCTGGGGTGTCATATCAACTGTGGCGGGTCGGGGGGGAGTGCTCACGTCCATCTGTAGCTTAGAGGGAGTTGCTAAGGAAATCATACAGATACAAGAGATTTAAACAGGCACGAACACATCAGATGAGCCCATTTTTGGCTCAGGTTTTTTTTTTATGCTTACAAGTGCAGGTGTTGACAGACACAGCGGTGTGTGAAGACTTGTGGGAGCTCCTTGAGGAGGTGGAAGGTGTGCGACTGTTACTGAAGCGCTCCAGAACCTCCTTTAATCTGGAGCTGTTTAAATCTGATTCAGAGCCAGAAATCTGTTGAAAAGAGAGAGGAAAGATAAATAAATATATATATATATATATTTTTTTTTTTAATGATGTAAGAAGAGTAGTTGTATTTTAATAATTTATTTGCCTTCATTGTGAGAGATATATAGAGAGATAGATAATGCTTAATATTTTTGTGTAAGTGATTTATAAAAAAAAAAGATACTTTGATAAATACAAAGTAAAAAAAACCTGAAAAACCTAAAAAGATAACATTCATTTGAAACAGAGATCATTAATCAACATCTTAAATTTCAACATCTTTAATGCATTCATGCTGAATAAAGGTAGTGATTTCCCTCTGAAAAAAAATCTGACCAACTCCAGTCAGCAAGTATATAATAAAAATATATTTACAACATGAAGTTAGTGTCTTAAATAAGACACATGGATCTGTTAATCATTCAGTTCAATCAATACTGATAACCTCACACTGGATAAACAGACATTTTTCACCACTACAGTGTAAACTTAATCACAGTCTCTCTTAGATAAGCCATTGAACAGCAAGTCCATTATGACACTTTCTGAGAGTTTACTATGTTAGAAGCATCTCACCTTATCTCCAGTCAGCTCAGGGGGAGATTCATCTATACCCATCTCTCTCCTCTGCTCTGCTCGCACCTCAGCATAACTACAGGCAAAAACAATTCAAAATAAAAAAATAAACAGAAGCAAACTGGTATCTCATGGTATCTTTCAGTCTTCTGTGCGCCTCTGCATACCTCACAACGGTGTGCGTGCATACGATAAACTCTGGTCGTGAGTTCCACTGATGATAGGTGATGTAGTAGTTCGTCTGAAGCCAAATCCACTGCTGCCCTTTAGTTAAAAAGCGATAATAACACGATTTCCCTTTTCCAAACTGCATTACTGCAAGTAGACACAGAATAAGAGAGACACATGAAGAATATGGCGGCAAACGAAAATTTCAAATAGATGTTAGTTTGTTTTAAACTCACAATGTTCATGGCATTTGGCCAGTGAATGTAAGTCGTCTACATGATAATAGTCATAGCCTGACGTTCCCAACACCTCAAAGGGCATATAGCCAATGATAGGAGGCGCCCTGTAACAAAAGAACACTTAATCTTAAAAACTTAATGTTACAAACATGGAGAAAGTGATATTATGAGTAAAGTGTAAAAACCTGTGATCTAATAAAAGGAATTTCCACTCCAGACTGTGTCGAGACGTAAATTCTTCATTGGGCTCCTCTACCATGCACATCTCCTGAACACAATCAATAATAACAAACAGGTCAATATTAGAATGCTTTTGCTAGTAATGCTTTGTTATGATGCACGTCTATGGGTTGTTTGCTTTCAGAGAAGAGTATTTGTAATGGAGATCTATTTTTGCTTTGGATTTTATGATTGATTATCAGCTTACTTTGATGAATTGGGGTTTGGCGAGTCTCACAGTCGCGATAAAACAGACTTTATCGTCGAAGGCCGGCTGCAACGAGTTCTGTAAAATTCCCTCAAGGCCATTTCGGGTTGCAAGAGGCACTGGGAGAGCATTCAAAGTGGAGATTTGTGATAAAAGAAATTGGCTGTCTACACATTTTGCTTTGGCCAGTAACAAACGCAGTTAAACATATGGAGTATTTAGGAGAAAAATAAACACTCACTGTTGGCGAGTGACTTAAAGTTGCCAATAAACTTGACATATTCATACACAGGCGGTTTGTTGGGATCCACAGAACCTCGGAGGACGTGACAACAAAACTCCATCTGGTTCTTGGCTGAGACAAAATGAACAACAATAAAAAAAAACATTAGGTGCATGAATTCAAGTCACTTAGACAGTGCAAATACGCTGAGGCTGCAGACATTGACTTTATTTTTTCCAGTCTCAGTAGCAAGCAGGACAAGACCCTTAAGTGATAATGCGTTCACTCTTTTACCAGCATTCACTATGTATATCTGTATATCACTAAAAACACATATTTTCTTAATTTCAACCAAACAGCAATTGTTGCCAAAGTAAAAACCTTAAATATTCAAACTAAAAGAAAGAATGCTACTTGTTCATTCTTCCAATATGAAAAACCTAATTAAAATGGAAAATGTTGCCTTTGAAACTAGTAAAAAAAAGTAATGAAATGACTAAAAGTGCTATTCAAGCAGTCAAGAAAGGATCTTATACACCTAGTCTTACACAATTTAACCAAATAAACAATTAACTAAAGTGTGTAACACAAGATTGCTTAATTTACGTCACGAATAGTTGGTATATTGTAAATACCGCAGCAAAACAGATATCTGATTTCTGGTTTGGGATTGCATACTCACATTTGAGGTAATCAGAGTTGAGGTTTTCAATGTCTGGGTGTGAAGACAGCACTTTATAGACATCTCCGTGCTCCCCCACTGGTAGAAAGTTTAAAAGGTTCTGATCTACCATGTCCGACTGAAACCAACACGATTATATATGAACATATGACAGATATAAAATGTAGCACTTGCAAGACCAACTGAAAACTTTAAATAGACTACAAACAATCTGCCAACTCTCACTTACAGGCAAATGCTCAAGTAGCGAAGTTACACTTTCTGAGGTGTAAATGATGTTGCCGTCTGTCAGCATCACTATAAAGAATCCATCCAGCGCCTAAAAAAAAAATAAAAAAATAAATGCATTTCTGAAACAGCTCCAATCCATAAACTAAAAATGTAGAAGTGATGGGTGAAAAACATTACACATGAATGAAACAACTTTCACAACAGGAAGAAACAGAAAGAGAAAAACAAATACAAACACACATGTTGCCCAAAGCAGGGTCATACCTCTAGCATCAGCTGTGTAAACTCCTCATTGCTAAGAAACGCGGGCTTCCAATCTTGCTTGATCTCACTTGACTCAGACTGTGCAGCAATTTCTGCGTGTGAACACAAACAATTCCTTAAAAACAGTTTCCTAGGATCTGAATGTTTCGGTTGCTCAAAGACTACACTTCCTATGTTTTTGGTTGGTAATTAAGTTATCCTTTTAGAAGGTTCTTAAGCTTACCAAGGCTGCACTTGTTAACAATAATTTTGTGAAATATTACAAAATTATTAAAAAAATTATCGTTTTCACATAAACTGTTATCACTTTACCCCATTATACAGCATATCTGAAGAATGTGTTCGTGTCCAGAATGGAAAATTCCTGAGAATTTACTCACCCCATGTCATCCAAGATGTACATGTCTTTCTATCGTAACTCAAAAACAATGTTTTTAGATGAGGATTGTTCTCTATGTAGTGGACTTCAATGGAGATCAACAGGTTGAAGAATCAAATTTAAGTTTCAATGCAACTTCAAAGGGCTCTACACGATCCCAGCTGTGGAATAAGGTCTTGTCTAGCCAAACCTTCTATAATTTTCTACAAATTTTTTTTTTTATATATATAAAAAACTATACTTTTTAACCACAAATGCTCATCTTGCACTAATCTTCATGCATTACATGGCAAGGTCATGCATGGTTAGTTCTTCACCTGTGCACTTTGGTAAAAAAAAAAAAAAAAAAACTAGGTTAGTTTGAAAAACAACATCTCATTTTCTCCTCCAACCCTATGTCATGCTTGACCTTTCTAACGCAAATATGTAACACATGATGTCAAGATAGTGCAAGCATTTGTGGTTAATAAGCATGTACATTTTTATTTGGATATTACTGTATCTGGAGTTGGCAGTATATTGCATATAAGAATATTGCATTGTGGGATTCTGTGCAGTATGATGTGACTTATACTGCACCCTTTCGTCATTTTCGTAGGTCATTCAGGAATACAATGCACACATAGAAAATTAGCATATGGCTCACAACACACCTACTGCAGAAACTGCATGAGTAGCATGCTAGCAGAGCGGCATAATAAATCAAGATGATAACTTTTCCCTTTTTTTGCAACGGCAGCAGAGCATTAAAACCCATCACATATAAATATGCTGACCTAGGGACACACAGTACAAAAATCAGGACGTGCGCTGTGTGTATGGGTGCTATAGCAAAATAATAATAAAGACCTGTAATTATTCCAGTAATCATTTGCCTCACCTCTGTGCTTACACAGGTAGTCTATGCTCTTCTGCAATATTGTGGACTTGTCCATCTTGCGCGTATTTCCGGGCAACATGGTGCCAAGCTCTTTAATGAGGACATTGAACTGGTCTCGCCTTTTCTTCTCTGACTTATTTCTCGAAACTCTGTAATTAAAGATGATAAAGTTGAGAAAACAAAGCATTAGAGGAGGCTGAAAATGCTTATCCTTGATAAAAACATCACTTTAGAATTGCTGGAATAAAACTACTGCTGTAAACATTAACCTTTAGACAAACAGCAGAAGCATGCAAGCAGAACCTGGAAAAACAACGCTTTTAAACAAGTTAGCGTGTTTTATGATGCGTTTATGATATTGACATTTACCATTACTCTTTTTTTATGGCTCATGAGAAAAACGAACAACAGAAGACATATTAATAAGCCTAGTTCAGATGTTGAAGAATGGCAAACTGAGAAAAACGCTTGTGTTTTAGTAGCAACGCAATCCAAGAATGCGATGCAAAAGTACATCTTGTGGTTTTCACATACAAATACTCATTTCTACAACAGAAGTAAAAAAACAAACAAACCTGTTCTATTCTACAAGTTGGGACCAATTCATTATCACATATATGTGATCTCTAGGTTTATACCCATTTCTATTACAATAACATTTCGTAAGTTAATATTTAATTGTTCATTTGAGAACAACTAAAACCAGCAATTTAACTCACCGTTTTGTCTTATCTTTTTCATCTTCCTCCATCAGCCCATCAAAAACACTACCATCATCCCTAAAATAGGACACGCATTTATTCTCTGTGTGATGGAAAACCTTTTTTTTAAGTTACATGTCTATGTAATAGAATTCTGTTTTTTTTTCTAAAAATTCTAAAAACAAATACTTTTTTTAAATTAGATTAAGGCAGCTGACAAACTCCAGCTATACTTTCTTTAATATGTAAATGCAGAATTTGGGACACTGAAAATGCATGGGTGAATATAAAATTGTAATTACATTTTAATAAGAAGGTTGTTGATATATGCATTCATGAATTCATACATAAATTATATCTAACTACTACATCGTTTAATTTAAGTGCAGTTCTTCATCCATTGAAGAATCATGGGAAACGTATCAATTTCCAGAAAAAACATCATTTTAAATATTGATAAGAAATGTTTCCTGTACACCTATTCAGCATATTAGAATGATATCTACAGGATCATGTGACACTGAAGGCTGGAGAGATGGCTGCTGATGATTTAGCTTGGCTATCACAGGAATAAATTACATTTGGAGAAAAAAAAAAGCAATATTTTTTTTTCTTAGAATCACCTGCTGAATCAGTCTGGCTAATAATCTTTTCCTTTTCTTTTTTTTTTTTACAAAAAACAACAAAAAAAGAACACAATCTTTTGAAAAAAAAGCGTACAAGTTTGTTTGAGCTCTACCTGTCTCTGGAGCTCATGATAATGTTGTCTCATGGATCAGTCTGGGGTTAAAAAACCTGATGCATAGGGAAGACATTGGTGAAGAGGACCTGCCAACGGGAAAGCCTGGAAGGACACAAAACATTATATACATTAAAATTGTTGTTTACTACAGTTTCTATGGCTCTGTACTTGCTAAAGTCAAATGGTGAAAGGTTAATTGATAGACACGCACAGGCAGAGCTGGGGGTCTTATGATCACTTACTCAACATAAATAGACATCTTTGCAAAACATACAGGAATTTTTTATACATTTTCACTTGCTGGCTCGAAAAAGTCACACTCGTTTTGCATCAGACCAAATCATTACAAAATTTAAAAGTGCAAGTTAGACATAAACATCGTGCTCATCATTCTACTTCAGCCCAATAATTACACGGAAATTGCAACCACAACAGCTGTAATAACAAACATACCGATCATCGTTTACATTAGTGAAATCCTCCAAACAAGGGCACTGACGTTATGAGAAAACATCCTAACTATACCATAAAGAGAAATGACATGTCACGTCAGAGCACAAACAGTTACATTTAAACTTAAAGAGATAATACTACTTTTCAATACTTGTTAACAAAATCACACTCTCCGGGCTTTCCTCCTGCACAGCAGCATATGTATCGCGGAAATACCGCCTTTCTCAATATAAATACATTTGGTACCTACCGAAAAACACACTCACACATCGAAACAGATGCCTGTCAGATATAAGCTCCTTGGCCCCGAGATCACAATGCAGCGCTGCGTTGCATAATCGGTGCAATAACTAAAATTGCAATGCCGAATTTCACTCGCGCACTTCCTCGACCGAGCGGTCCCGCGAATGTGGGTCAGCGGGCCTAGTGACACGCGAGGAGTAGCGGAAGCTCCTCCCGATCGCCGCGAAATCTGCACACCTCTAAAATGTGCGTTAGTCGTTACTCTCTGGTCGTAACAACACATACGTAATCAGCTTAGACTTCTCGTCTTGTTTTACCTTTCATCGGGGGCCGTTCGAGGTAAATTTCGGTTTCGAACAGGATAAATACATTTAGGCCAAGCCTACTTCACACGAGAAGTCAAAGTCATGCGCAGTAGCCTCGACAGTCTGGCCACTTTAATTCACTTACAAAAAGAGTATGCAGAAGATTGTGCACTTCTTGAAAAAGTAATATACCCGTGCTCTATGCCTATTTTTCGTGCACTATATTGAATAATTTTGTACAT
This sequence comes from Enteromius viviparus, assembly GCA_032353835.1. Lineage (NCBI taxonomy): Eukaryota > Metazoa > Chordata > Actinopteri > Cypriniformes > Cyprinidae > Enteromius > Enteromius viviparus. Next base: position 3,996,003 of record JAUCNO010000626.1, on the reverse strand, counting down.
GGATTTATTTCCGTTTGGTTAGCAAACATTATATTTTAATTGCGTAAAAGGTACGATGAAATAGAGTTAAATCACATGGTTTTAATTGTTAATTAACATTTAATAGCTAATTTAAAATGACCTAACATTGAAAGCCAACAAACCAGCACTCATGTTGTTTGCACTTACTAGGGGAACTGCTGAACTGTCACCTCATATGTTTTATTTAAAATGTAAACACGATATTCGTTTTTTTAATACTTCATTTGAATGTCCTGTTTGATTATTTACAACTAAAATATGTAAAAGTTAGTCCTAAGCAAGTGTTTATGATGTGAACTAATGCAACATAAATGTTGTTGGTATTTCATGTTAACAGAAATAATAGTTGAATTTAATGAATTAAAATTATCTTGTCTTTACAGTGATGTTTTATTTATAAATACAGAGGGAAAAGCAATGTATCAAGTATGACTTTGATTATGTATTGACTTTTATTTTGAAATAAAATGTCGCCTATTGTTAACGTCAGTAGCTGCGCCTGTTTGCGATTTTCAACCTTTTATGTCACGTGTCGCTTTCTAAGATTTGTCTTCTTAATCACGATAGAGTCAGTTATATACATTTAGAGACAATGTTGATACCTTTCAGAAGAGTGGTGCTTACTGCAATCCGAAAACAAAACTGTAGATTTTTTTCCAAGTCTAATACCGCTTCCAGCGCAAGAAAAGTAAGTTTCATAATTCGTTAAATGTGTCTATGTAACGTTAGTCTGTACATACAGGACACTGACAAGCCATTCGTGTTGCTTTTATTGCTATGTTTGTATGGGTTTATTTAGGGTTTAGTTCTTGGCGTGTATGAGAAACGGTCAGACAATGACAGGATACATTTCACGGAGGCTGCAGCGGCATTTGACAGGTCGATCTCAGGAAAACTGTCAGAAATGCTGTCGATGTAAGTCACTCATTTGACCTTTGCATCCGTCTCTTCGATTTTGCACCATCTTCCGTCTTTGTTTTAGCACCACCCGTTCTTTCATTCCTCCTCTCTGCTCTGTAGATCTGGACCTGCCCTGAAAAAAGGCAAGAGCAGGATCTTCTATGGTTTACATCAGGTGTGAACTCCCTCCTACGTGATCTTGACTGTCCTTGAGATGCTTGATGATCAGTAAATACTTACAAATGTCCTTTTCTTGTGAAGGATTTCCCTAGTGTAGTTGTGGTTGGACTTGGTAAGGGCGGCACAGGTGTGTGTGGAAAAGAAAACTGGGACAACTGTAAGGAAAGCATCCGTGCAGCTGTATCAGGTAAATGAGATAATTGTGTGAGAACATGACAAAGTACTTTCAGTCAGATTGTCAGATTTAAAGAATTCTTAAAAAAAGTGTAAATTAAAAATAAAAGTAATATTGTGAAATATTTTCACTATTAAAAATAATAAAGTAATGCTTTCTATTTGAATATATTTTAAAACGTAGTTTATTCCTCTGATCAAAGCAAAATTGCAGTATTATTACTCCATTCTTCAGTTTCACATGCTGCTTCAGAAATCATTCTAATAGGGTGATTTGCTGTACAAGAAACCATAGTAATATTATTATTATCAACATCAATATTTAAAACTGTTCACTAATTTTTTTTTCATTAATCTTTGTTGAAGAGAAAGACTGAAAGCTCAGCGTTTACTATTTACTTTTTTTTCCCTTTTGTAACATTATACACTATGGGCTGGTTTCCCGGATAGGAATTAGATTAAGCCAGGACTAGACCGCTGCTAATTTAGGACATTTAAGAATTTTTAGAAACATGTCTTACAAAAATGCGTTATCTGTGAGCATTTTAAGACCAAACAATGGCAATGAAGTATTTTAAGATATCTCAGAGCAAGCCTTTTCCAGTTTAGACAGCTCTTAACATTTATTTTAATCTAGGACTAGTCTTAAACCCTGTTCGGGAAACT
>JAUCNO010000626.1:3970153-3993962 GCA_032353835.1 Enteromius viviparus | reverse complement strand
TTCCAGTTTAGACAGCTCTTAACATTTATTTTAATCTAGGACTAGTCTTAAACCCTGTTCAGGAAACTGCCCCTATACCATTTAAAAGCTTGGCATCAGTACAAATAAATTATTATATATTTATAATTAAATTGTAAGTTACAGAAATGAATTCTTTTATTTAGCAAGGATGCATGAAATTAACCAAAAGATATGATAAAAACATTTGACCATGTTTTGGTGGACTGTCTCAATTTTAATGTATGTAAGAAATGAAGAATGTTTATGAAGTGAACTAAGAGTAATTAAGTATAATTTTGCCAGAAAAAGTTTTGGGGAAAAAAAAAATCTTTGTTTGTTTGCTGTTTTTTTTTTTATTGTATTTGTTATACTTGCCATGAAAATAGCCAAAGCAGTAAAAGTAAACTAGACATTTATAATAGTCCAAAAGATTTATATTTCAGATTATCCTGTTCTTAACTTTTTATTTATCAAAGAAACCTAAAAAAAGTAAATCAGAATATTAGAATGATTTCTGCAGGATCATGTGACTGGTGTAATACACCTTTAAATTACAGAAATAAAATATATTTTGAAATATGTTCACACAGAAAGTGGTTATTTTAAATATTAAAAATATTTCACTTTTCACTATTTCAATATTACTGCCTGTTTTTTTTTTTATCAAATGGATGCAGGCTTGGAGATCTGAAGAGAATTCTTTAAAAACATTAAAAATTGTCCTTTTGACTGGAAGTGAATTTCACTCCTAAAAAAGAAATTAGACTTCACATAAATAAAATAAAGAAAGAATGAGTATTGAAGGTGGTTCATTCTGCTTTATATTTTATAAATAAAATCTTAATGTAACTCATAATGGAATTGTAACCTTGTGGAACTAAGTTTCATTTAAGTAGTTCATGTTTTTCCGAATACATGTATTGAAAATTGACAACAGTTTTTAATGCACTATTTAAAATCGCTCTAAAATGTTTTCCTGCATTTGTACAGCGGGCTGTAGACAGCTTCAGGATCTGGAAGTAGCTCATGTGGAGGTGGACCCTTGTGGAGATGGCCAGTCAGCAGCAGAGGGCGCTGTGCTCGGGCTTTTCGAATATGATGAGCTCAAAACCAAGAAGAAGGTCCGTGTCACAACCCAGCCATACGGGAGGTATATAAAAACACAAATGTGTAAATGTTAGGAAATTTATAAAATGATTTGTAATAAAGCCACATGCATGGGGCCTCTTACACTCATCATGGCTGCTCTTTCCTGTTTCCAGTGTAGATTCAGCAGCATGGCAAAAAGGTCTGCTGTATGGAGACGGGCAGAACCTGGCTAGACAACTAATGGAAGCTCCAGCTAATCACATCACTCCCACAGTATTCGCAAACACTATAGAGCAGAAACTCTCACCCTTTGCTGACAAAGTGGCTGTCCACAAGAGGTAGTGTCAAAGTTCATTGAAGTCTGTTATCCTTTTCACTAATGATAAAGCATAGCACTCTTCTGTGTTTGTTTTTTCTTTCATTTTGAAGGCCTCAGTCTTGGATTGAGAGTGAGCAAATGGGGGCTTTTCTAAGCGTGTCTAAAGGCTCAGAGGAGCCCCCTATCTTTCTGGAGCTGCATTACAAAGGCAGTTTAGACTCTGCACAGCCTCCTCTTGTGCTGGTGGGAAAAGGAATCACCTTTGACAGGTGTCTGCATCTGTACCTAAAAACGTCAGTAGTTTTGAATTTGGAGCAAGTAATTAATTTGTCCGTCTCATTCCAGTGGTGGGATCTCTCTGAAGCCTTCTTCAGGCATGGATGCCATGAGAGCAGACATGGGTGGAGCAGCCACTGTGTGTTCTGCTGTTGTGACGGCAGTAGCTTTGAAACTCCCCATCAATATTATCGGTCTGTCCACTGTCATAGACACTGTCAGCTGCAAACCAATGGCACACAAATTAACCACGTGTTTCTTATTTCAGGTTTGGCACCACTCTGTGAAAACATGCCTAGTGGAAAAGCAAACAAACCAGGCGATGTTGTCCGTGCCAAAAATGGCAAAACCATTCAGGTATTCTCTTCTTGCACATATGGCACTGGTATGCGCACAGAGACTGTATGTTACTGTTTGACATCTCCATCAACTGTTATCATTATATATTTAAAAAAAAGTTATCCTGGGTTTCTTCTGCCCTGTTTAAAAGGGCGTCCGCCAAATATTGTTCTATCTCTGTCAAACTGAAACTCAAATATGCTTTAAACAAAAATGCAACGTTAAGTAAATGCTGAAGTTAAGTAAGATTTAAATATTTTTATTTTCATAGAATCATACTGGCACAGTTAGCCTTTATGAAACTTTATAAAATGAAGTGCCATCAGAAAGCAGTTCTGCAAAAGGAATAAAAATTAAGTATTTAAGCAATAAAAAATTAGTCTATAATTTATGTCTTGATGTTTCTGCTAAAATTAATATAGTCTCTGACTAATAGATATTCACTGTAAGAAATAATAATGAATAATGTTTTTTTCATTGGTAGATTGACAACACTGATGCAGAGGGCAGACTGATTTTGGCTGATGCTCTGTGTTATGCTCACAGTTTCAAGCCCAGAGCAATAATCAATGCAGCTACGCTTACAGGTACCAACTCACAAGCTGCACTGATGCTTTCAAGTTAACATGCTTGTACTGTATTAATGGATTCTCTCTGTATTTGTTTTTGTGGCAGGTGCCATGGATGTGGCCTTAGGTTCTGCTGCTGCAGGCGTGTTTACTAACTCTGATTGGCTGTGGGAACGGCTGCATAAGGTAATAAGCAACGTCAGTTATCTGAATGCCAAAGCGACTGGAATGGCATTCTTCATTTGCATTGTTCTTTCATATTGTATGGCTTTATGGAAACTAATGCCTTCATATGTTTGTTTTTTTATATTCCTAGGCAAGCATTGTTACTGGTGACAGGGTGTGGAGGATGCCACTGTTTCACCATTACACCAAACAAATAACAGAGAGCGCACTGGCAGATCTGAACAACATTGGAAAATATAGCCGGTACATATGAACACTCTCAATATTTCACACATTGTTTTATTCTCTCTTTTCTATATAAACATATATACATGTATACAAGTTTTCAGTGTCACATGATCCTTCAGAAGTTATTCTAATATGCTTATGTATTATTAGTGCTGGAAACTGTTGTGCTGTTTCATATTTTTTTGGAACCTCTGATTCTTTTTTCAGGATTCTTTGATGAATTTAAAAGTTAAAAAGAGGAGTTTTTATGTAAAATAGAAATGTTTTCTAACAATATACACAAAAGTTTAGGGTCAGTAGATTTTTATTCTTTCTTTTTGAAAGAAATTCAAACTTCTATTTAGCTAGGAAGTGTTAAATTAATAAGAAGTGATACCAAAGATTTATATTGTTAGAAAATGTTTATATTTTGAATAAATGCTGTTCTTTTTTACTTTTTATTCTTCAAAGATTCCTTTGCCATTTCCAAAAAATAACTAATGCCAACATTCTTTCTTCAGCTTTGCATCACAGAAATAAATGATGTTTTAAAGTATATTATTATAGAAACAATTGATTTATATTGTAATAACATACATGCATATATATATATATAATTATTAGTGTATATATATATATATAATTTTTTTTTTTTTTTTCATATCAAATGCAGTACATAGTCTGACCAGATGCAATGTTGGCTGCACTGTTCTCTTTTAAACCCAACTTCCTGTTTTAGCAGAAATGAAAATGTCTATACTGGAGAGAGAAATATATTCTGAAATGTGTGGGTCTTTCCAAGGATGCATTAAATTGATTTAAAGCAGAGAGATTTAAAGTTTTCACATGTGACCATAATACAAAAATGTTGCTTAAGCACCGTTTTACAGTATTAGAATGATTTCTAAAAGATCGTGTGAAAGGGAAAATTCTAGCATGAGTAGAAGAATAGACCTTTTTTTTTTTTACCTTATTTCAGATTTTATTTTATTTTTTTAAATGCTTTGGTGAACAAAAGAGACTTCTTTCAAAAACATTTGAAATTCTTACCAACTCCAAACTTTTGGGCGGCATTGTATTTGTTATGTAATCTGTAATAATTACTGTGCTTGTTTTGGGTTGCCATAACACTAAACTGGTGTGTGACCTCACAGTTCGGGTGGCGCCTGCACTGCTGCAGCCTTCCTGAGAGAGTTTGTTACAGCTGATCATTGGGCTCATCTCGACATTGCCGGAGTCATGTCCAATAAGGATGAAGTTCCATACCTGAGAAAAGGAATGTCCGGAAGACCTACACGTACTTTGGTGGAGTTTGCTGCGGGTTTGGCCTCTGAACCCTAATTTGACCTCTTTGACCTCTGGCTTTGGCTGCCTCAGAAGTACAGTATATCCATGATGGACAGTGTTCAGAATGATTCTAAATACGATTACCACTGAAATTAGCAGACACTTAGCAACAAGTGATCAACAGTGAAAGTCGTTGCTAAAAAAACGTTTAGTTGCAAGAACAGAAAAGAGTATCTAATGGAAGCTACTGACAAGCATCGCTAGAACCTGCACTCTATCTAAAATTTGGTTACTTTGTAACAGGCAACAACTGAAGCTAGAGAATAAAAAAGTGTCAGTAAACATTTCAGATTCTTCATATTTGTGTAATAAATTAAATGGTACCAGTATTATACCATGTATAGATGCACAAAATTAGAAGGTCAATAAATTCATGTGGCAATGAAGTGAGTCACATTAAAAGATTTTTTCCGAAAGTTTTATTGTTTAAACAAATGAAATCTATTTTCACCAATTTGTTGTTTGATTAAACACTACATGTATGCCTAAAATTAATATGGCACCTTGTTTTTCTATGTTAATATTGAAATGAACTTACTCTAATTATTTCATGATTTGCTACAGTAAAAGAATTTATGACTTACATGACTTTTGTAGAATATTAAAAGATTTTAGTTTATAATTGATTTAGGTTTTCACTTTTGGTTGCCATTGACCTGCACTATATAAAAAATATATAAACACACACACACAAAAAATAATTTATAAAGTCACTCAGTCACATTTCGAATGACATGAGGTTGGGTAAATGGTGACAGAGTTTAAATCTTGGGCTGATCTGTCCTTTTAAATGGTGCTTTCTAGTGTCTTCCCAGCCATGTTTAAAAATTGACTGTGTCCTATGCAGAGGTAGTGTTTGAGAAAATAAAAACATTTATGCAAAGACTATTTGTGTTATTTAGGTCATTATGGAGAAACTTTTGAACTCCATAACTGAAACTTGAAAAGCGAGTGGCTTTGTACACCACTAGATGGCTTTGTGAAAGTGATTGGAGGAAGAAGAGAAGGCTTGTGTTATCTCAGAATGTTCAGTGTTGTGTCAGCTGGGCTTGAGCACTCATTTACACACAAAACACAATTTACTGGAATGAAACCCTCTCACACCATGCCTCTTTGTGTCGTTCTAGCTTTAGGAACATTCTAACTATCCTCTGGGGACACAGTTGCTAAAAGTCATCTCCAGAAGTTTGCCAAATCTCACAGAACTGAATTTATTCTCAAAGATAAAAGTAAATGCGTCGAAATAAATGTAAAATGGATTTCTTTTCTAACGTCGATCTGGATTTGGCCTGTATGATTTCCAATTTAAACTAGGTTTAGCAGGAGCGTGTTTTGAAGACGTTAGATCGGACGTTGTGCTGTAAGCTCATGTGGAATTTGTGCAATAAACTTAATCTGAAAAGCGGGTCGGGATGGAGAGGAGAACGATTGTTCTAACAGCGCAGAGGTTTAAGCACGCGCGCCCTGCTTTCATCCCACAATCCCCCCTACACACACACAACCCAAATATCCCCTTTTACACACATACACCATCCTTACCTAAAGAACAACACAGCATTAGTTGCCTTATTTTATTCATGATAGAATTTTAAGTAACTTTACTTTTTAGTTTGCCTGTTTTACCACAAGTTTACTCATAAGATTACCTTTTAGATCCTATTGCTGATTACATTCAAATATTTTTCTACATGTTTGCTTTGTAGGTGCAGTATTGCCTATTATGTTACATCTATTATACTACAAATTCTTAGTATAATGGAGGCCTGTAATTGTACTGTTTAGATGCAGTATTGCCGATTATGCTATGCGTTTACCTGTAAGTTTACTTTTCAGATGCAGTCTACTGCAGATGATGTTCCATCTATTTTACTACAAGTTTGCTTGTAAGTTTACTTTTTAGTGAGCCTGTCTCAGGATATGAGAGTATAGAGTTATTTGTATGACATTTGTGCAAGGTTCAGACAAAGAGGGATCAGCTTTGATAACAGTTCAGAAGTGCAGCCAGAGGACAAGGTCACCCGCATACAGTCAAAATATACTCTTTGCTATTTTGTTAATTTTTTTGTTAAAGTGGGAAAGTTTGTGGTAAAGGAAGAGCTGATATCCACATCCCCGATCTCTGGAATCAAGTTAAACTGTTTTAATAATGTGCATTTGGGAACTGCACAATGATGAGGAGGACTGAAAGATAATTAACATGTAACATTTAACAGACATTTTATCCAATTTTTCTACAATCTAGGTATCTGTATATCTCTGTTTTTTTCTTTTCTTTTCTAAACAGCAATGAAGGAAATTGAGATTATGTTTTAATTGTTTTTTTTTTTGCATATGGAGAAAGATACGCTAATAATTTCACATTTGCTTAGTTGTGCCAAGAATTTCTGCAATCCAATCCAGTAATATCTTTATACATCAACGGTGCAGTAATCCAAAAGTGACAGTAAGTACATTTGTTACAAATCATCCTAATTTAAAATCCTGAAAAAAACAACGTTGTCCATAATTCTTAAATAAAAAAGGCCTTTTTGTAATAAACAAATGTTTAACCAACATTTGCATATTACAACATTGGAGTGGTTTCTGTTCAGAATAAAAAAATACCTATGTAACATACATGAGACGTAATAAATGATGAGCAAAAGACTTTTCAGAACTATTAAAAATGCTAACCATCCCAATAATTATAAACTTTACAGTAAATGAAACTTAAATGAAAATTCCATTGAAGCTATAAATATTTCTTTTGGGTGTGTGTATGTGTTTTGGGTTGAGGGGGTGGAGTATGTATGTTTTGGGTCTGCAAATGACTTATTGTGTGTATGTTTTTGGGCTGAATGCAAATAAATGTGTGTGTGGGAGAAAGTGTGTGAATGTACTCCCCCTCTTCAGGCAGGAGTGTGATTGGCTTTAAACAGATTAACATTCTAATGGTCAGAGTCTTAAATCCACCTAGTAACAGAACAAAAACTGCTCATTAAAACACATGTTCTCTCTCTCTTCCTCTCTTTTAATATTTCATTTCTGTTTGTTTCTGTACAGAAATTGTTCTATGAATTTCTAGTATACCTTATTTATCAGTTTGGCTTAGTTGCATGGTGCCTGCACATCCCCCTACAGATAACAATTTGATTGCATTTATTCATTTTTGTGACGCAACTTCATCTTTACGTTCATGTTATCCAATACTAGATTAAATATGCCATTTGTTTACTAGGATGTTGGAAGCTTGTAGAAGTTCCTGGTCTATTACATGTTAATTTTGCTGTGTCACTGTAGTGCCCATGACTCTGCAACCAGAGATGAGGAATGTAATTTTGTCCACTCCTACTGCTTTTGCCTATGTGAAATTCACCTGCAAGCCTTTGTCATATCCAACATTGAGGAAGTGTTTCCGATCTCTCTCTCTCTGTCTCTTGTTTTCTCTCTGCATTGTCTGTCTATTGAGAGAGAAGAAGGTGTGTTGAATGCATTGATTGTATGAAAGGCGTTTCTGTGAGTGAGAATAAATAGAGCTCTTCTCAGAGACTTGTATTTCACACATGGGGGTTGGTTCATTTATTTTTTGTCAATGGTTTAGACAACTATTCTAATTAGTGACTAGCTATAAGATGAAATATTTGTTTGCTTGGGAAAACAATGGCGCTTATTATTGAATTTTATTAAAGGGGTAGTTCACATAAAAAAAGACAATTCTTATGTAGTTACAATCCTGAAAAAAAAGAATTGCTAGTAATTTTCACAAATGATTAATCCATAAAAACAGCAAGTAACACAGAAACACTGAACGGTGAACCTGATATTTTGTAGAGGGACCGAAATAGTATTTTTGTTGAAATGTACTTCAATATTTACAATATACAGTATATTTACAGTACTTACAGTGTACGACTAACTTTCCTATATGGAAGATATTTTGAAGAATATTTCCTTGTTTAAAAAGTTTAAAACCGAGGATTTGATTGTATGGAGAGAAAAAAAATAAAAAATTATATATATATATATATATTTTTTTTTTTTTGGGGTCACACTTTATTGTTATGTTGTTACAGTGTAATTACAGTGTAATTACAGTTTTAATTATGCATAATTAACAGTAGTAATTTCACGTAACTATATGTCACAATAAAATAAAGTGTTACCTGCAAGTTTATGATGATAGGAGAATTTAATTAATTAATAAAAAAATTTTGGATAAGTGTTGTTTTCTTGATAGATTTATGGTTTATTTTACATACATGACATTATACACCAAATTTCATTCATTTATTTAATTTGAAATACAAATACGCACACACACGAGCTAGAGGTCAGTGAACTGGGTGAAATGGTTATTTTGGAGATGGAATAAAATTTTCCCAAAGGTCTATGAGAAACAGTGTGTGTTCATCTTTGGGTCACTTTGAGGCCTTTTTTACGTAAATCAGAGAAATTTAATGGGATGGTGAGCTCTGATATGTGTAAGGTGTGTGTGTGTGTGTGTGTGTGGAATGTTGCTCTGGCCTGTCTCCAGGTTGAGGGAGGATAGCATTTCCAATCCGAGAGGCTGGAAGCATTCTGGTTTGGTGAGTTTCTGAGGTGCACACAAACACATACAGAGAGAGAGAGAGAAAGGAACAGGTTGCTCGGACCAGCCCAGTGAGAAAGATGTAAGACGAAACATTTCCCGGTACTAACTGCTGTAGACACAAACTGACACGCACACACACGCACACACACACGCACGCAAACACTTTTTCTTTTTAGCAGTTTCTGAAGATTTCATTTTACTTATATATATATATATACAAGTTTTGTAAAAGTTTGTTTTTGACCTTTGGCATTATAGACTGGTTCAGTATTCCTACAGATTTTTTCTTCCTCACATCAGAGGAATGTGAAGATTATGTCAGTGAGAGGCAGGTACAGAGACTAGCGCTAATTACTCTCTCTCTCTCTCTCTCTCTCTCTCTCTCTCTCTCTTTCTCCGCCCGGTCTCCCTCGTTTTCCCTCCCTCCTCCTCCTCCTTGCCAGTGAAGGAGACAAGCAGGGGAACGAACAGCAGGGACGAGGGAAGTGAAACAGTTTGGAGACAGAAACCAAAAGAGAAAAAGAAGAGAAACTTAGTTTTTTCATCACTGTGGACTGTCAAGACCTGTGAGAACAGACACGCTATCGGGTGAAATACAGAGAAACTGGGATGAATGTGACTGATCTGCTGTGCCTTTGATTAATGCAACACACAGACTCTCTTTGACAGCTACTAAAAGCGCAGGTAAGTTCCTATACATGTCTTTTTGTGATCCTCTCCTTTACCGTCTCATGTTTTGTCAGTTTTCCTTCCTTGTTCTCTGTGTGTCATCTTCTCACAGATGGTCCAGCGATCACGTTCTCCCCTCTGCCCTTATTTATTTTCATAGAGTTAAATTGACATCTCTCTCTTTCCCTCCCTCCCTCCCTCCCTCCCTTTTTCTTTCTTTTTTCATCTTACGGTTAGAATGTCCTTGTGTTGCGAAAACTGTGTTGAAAGTTGCTCTGCGGGTCTTTCGTATGTGTGTGTGTGTGTGTGTGTGTTGTGTAACTGCACTCAGGGGGTGTGCTATAATTTAGTGTGTGTGAGAGAGTCAGGTTTCTGACAATGAGATGGCTCGATCTAAGAGAAAAAAATATGAATAAAAAAGATCTAAAGGGCCCATTCTAGAGTTTGGACTCTTAATGTAATGAGTGTAGACGTGTACTTTTTTTCAGAGGGGAATGGCACAACATGAACGGACAAGACACACACTTCACTTTACAGATTAATCAGTGTCATAAGCAAATAATTGTTTCTAGAGCTGTAGAATCTTGTTTTTCTACCAGCAATGTATAGAAGTTTAATCTTAAAACCTGTAATAGGGAAGTGTTTCAGCTACAACTTTAATGTGATGTTAAGCAGCTACTTCTGAGGAAAACCTCACTTTAGGAATATCCAAAAGGTAAGAGTGACTCATACGTCATATTATATGCCATAAACAAATCTATCCTTTAGGGTTAGGGCAAGTTTGTTTCTGTTATAATTAACAGAAGAATAGCTAGATAACTAGGTTAACGTGTGTGTGGGTGGGTTTGTTTACTTAGCTGTTGAGGTATAATTTTGTCTGCAAGAAGTGAGCTAAATTGCACAAAACCTCCTTTTGGGGAAGAGCAATGGACTTATTCAATTGGAAAAAGATCATTTATAAGCCATTTTTAATATTTTATAATATTACTAAACATTTTCTATTAGTTATAGTAGTCAGTCGTAGAAGTAATTATATTATGTTTATAAAAAACAAAAATTAAAAGTCTAGTTTATCTATAAATCTGTGTGTGTTTGTGAATGCCTATGAATGGGTTACTTCACGTAGGGGGTAAAGAGGTCAGGGGTCTTGAGAGCCGACACACTGTGACTTTGCATTGTGGGGGATGTAGTTTAAAAGAAATGAAATTAAGAAGTTGAAAAGAATTAACACTGAGGTGAAGTACAATGAAAAGACAACCTGTCTCTGTGTGTGCGTAGTCATGTGACTCTCTGTTGTTACTCTAAATACTGCATCTGTTAAATGTGTAGGCATGTTTATTTGGTGACAGACCTTTAGGGGCCCAGTAGTGCGTACACTTGTGTGTGTGTGTGTGTGTGTGTGTTGGAAATCTGATTGGCTGTGGTTCTGACTTAAACCAGTTCTCTCTGCCTCCATTCAGCTGCTTATCTGATTCTCAGAAAGCGCCATATTCAGGTGCATGTGTGTTTTTTTAGAATTAATATGCATTTCAGTTTTTAAATATTAAAATGATTTTTGCCATTAAATTTCCTAAAAACAATACATTTCTTGTGAATTATGAGTGTAAAAATTGAGACTCTTGGCTTGTGTGTCTAAACTTCGGAAGCAGAAATGCTGTTAGTTTCAGTTAGTTTCTGTAAATCAGTTTAACCTTCTAATGAATTTAATCCAGAGCAAAAGTCAATTTAAAGTTGCTATATTTATTTTCTGCTAATCATTTTAAACAATCCGTCTTAATCTTGACTTAATGTTATGTGTTACTATTTAAAATAATGTCTCTATGTAATATTTTTCATGATATATTTTTAAACGTTTTAATTCAAATATTCATGCAATGTTTTCCATAATTATGCAAATATTTTTAAATAATATTTTAAATCATCAAAGTTCATAATAAGTAAAAATAAATATATATATATTACCATTTATTATTATATTGGTAAATAAAAAAAAAAATCTTGAAATTCTTCCTTCCATTCAATGACCAAAAAATGACTATTTTCTTATAAAAATGCAAATTATTTAAGTTATGATGGCCTTTGTATAATTATAGAAATGTCCTCCCTTAATGTCAGGGTAAAAGGATAAAAATATATATATTTTACTAACAATCTTGATCCTCACAAACTCTAGATTGAATAGAATTGTACAGTTTAGCGACATTTCTCATTTCTTCATCCTTTATTGACTCAGTAGTTTTGTTTCCTCTTTGTAGGAAACACACATTTCTTATTCATCCACCTTCAGCACTTCAGTCAGCCTTCTTTGACTTCTAGCAGGCATACTATTAGATATAAAGAAGGAAATGGAGAGAGAGCAAGACAGGTCACCTCTCTTTCTGTGTTCTTAAAGTCATATGACTGATCATGTGACCTCCTCAGCATGACTTTAACCCTGACAGACATCTGGACAAGTGTGTGTGTGTGTGTATGTGTGTGTGTGTGTGTGAGTGAGTGAAACAGGATCTCCTCTCTCTCCCTTCTGCTTTTCTTCCCATCTCTCTCCCTAACACACACCAAATACCTGCACTTCACAATGAATGCATTCTTACACTGTCTCTATAGACAGACTAGTAGAGCCGTATGTGTGTGTGTGTGTGTGTGTTCAGCATGGTTCTCCTCCAGGTACTTTGATTAATAGTGACTTCTGAGGGGCGGAGCTCTTTTAGACCAAAGGCTTAATTTGGGATATCCCACCGTGTGCCACACACACACACACACACACACGCACACACACATGTATACTAGTCTCTATAGTGACACAAGTTATGCTTGTCTGAATCAAGTCGCTCAATTTCTCTCTGTCTTGCTAATGCTTTTATGCCGCTTCATTACACTCTTCTCTCTCTCCCCTTTCTTCTTTTCTTTGTTGTAGTGAGTAATAATAGGCCTCGTTCATTGAACCCAACAAACAGGACAAAATCTGGACTGGAGTGTTAATATTGTTAAATAGTATGTTCATTTGTGTGTATGTGTTGAATGAAAGGGTAAGCAATGATCCCTTGCAGTTTGTCTTTTTTTAAATGTAACTATTTGAAACATGTCATCCTTCTTGCACTGATACTGAAGACTCAGACACTTGTTTCCAAGTACACTCTGTCCTTCCAGTAAGACCTTCAACGTTGGTTCAACCAGAAAAACAAAGTAGTAAAAAACCAACCGCTTTTCTCTTAATGTAAAAAAACAATTGCATTGCACTTTTCCCTTAATTAATTCCTCATTTGCTCCTTATTAATACTTAGTAAGGTAGTTGTTACATTTGCAGAATAAGATCATGTAGATTAAAGCATCAATATGTGCTTAATTACTTGTAATAAATGACTAATATTCTAGCAAAATGCATGTTAATAATTACCAAATCGGTCACCAAGCTAAAGTGTTCCTTGATATTTTAATGAAACCTGAGATTGAAAGTCCTTTATACCTAAACTTTAATGTTTATAAAGATATTGTAAATATGAATCAGGTCTCAATCCAAGTCTTCTTAAATTATTTTATTCACATAATAACACTGATCAACAAAGCACATCAAATGAAGCTCAAATGTGCTCACTTGATGTGAAGGTTTGCTGTTGTGTGTTGAGTGAGTATAGTTCAACTTATGTTTCTTATGTTTGGTGTGTGCGTCATGCATTGATCAATCTTTATATGCATGTAATTAAGGGCTATATTATATCTGTTAATCATATAAAGAGATCATGTCTCTTTGGAAGACTTGGATTTAACCACTTGATACGCACGGGCATCTATGAATTTTTTGAAGAGTCAAACTTTGGCAGAATGGACATTCAGTGGAGGAACAGACATCTTACAGGTTTCATTATCTTGGTTTTGTGTTTCAAACATAAAAAGTGGTATGTTTTGGGAATGCAGTGTGATCCCTAAGTCAAGCAATCTGAGTATCATTTACCTGAACAGAATGTGAAATGTCTCAGACATTGTAACAAATGGATTCAGAATGCAACTAGTTATTTCAGATGGAGAATTATACAGTCTTATTCACTTAATGCTATAAGTAGTTGTTTTTTAAATTATTATTTACTTTTAAAAGCAATGTATTACAATATTGTACTACTCCATAAAAAAATAAACAATTGTGTTCCTGTACTTACTGAAAAGTAATGCATTATGTTAGTTTTGGTCATTTGGGCTGAGTTGGCTTATTTGTTTTTAATAAAAAAGTTTAAAAGTTATCTTTCTGGCAACTGTAAGGGCGCTTTCATACCAAAAGTGAAATGAATAAACCTCAGGCTGAAGGAAGTGCCTCAGCTTCTGCACCTCACTCCCAGTTTCTTCCAACATGAAGACCTCAGATTTGAAAAAGTACCTCAGATATTTTGTTCCAAATTTGAAAGTAAAGCGTTACTTTACTAGTTAACTGAAAAAACTAATCTGATTATATAACTTGTGCAACCTGCAAATGCGTCACCCTTTAACACTTGCTGCAATATTTCATAAGTGGAGTTTGAAAATATTTGTGTTTATTTTTAGATCCTCTATTGGTCCAATATCTTAGTGCTATGGCAAGGTATTAGACTAATTATACTTAGAATCTCATTGTTTTAAAGTCACCCTGTATGTATTACACTTCAATATGGCTCTTCCGCGTCTGGAGTTATTTAAAGCTCTTAAGCAGTCACCATCATATGACCTTGACTAAGAGATCTACTGTAGGTCAGATGTATTACTAGTATAGAAAGTCAGAGCGTGTCTTTGTTTGCGTGTTCGTGTGTGTCTTTATTCTATTCATGTATTCGTACAGTGCTGAAGTTAAACCTGAATTTCCAGTTACGTTTACCAGCAATGTGTGACGCAATAAGTGCAAAACTAAAACAAACTTTCACGGTCTGTCTTTACCCCCCCAACACACACACACACACACACACACCCGTCTTCTGCCAACTGTCCCTTGTAATAATTTATTTAGTATAAGTTTCTGTCATGTTTATCTAACTTTGTCCCGGTTTTTCTGTTACCACCACACTCCATCTTGAGGAAGTATAGAAGACGAACTTGAACTCGATAAAGAACAAGGTTTTCGATGTGTATAGTGGACATTGATAGGGTTATAAATGCAGACTTTGCACCCTCTCAAACATGTTGACTCTCTACACAGCCTCACCCTGCTTTATGGCCTACCCACAATGCATCATGTGCCCAGATTTTATATTGTTACCAATGACTTAAAAGATAATATCTGATGGTACTATTTTACATCTCAAGGTTGCATTTTAAGCGAGTGGGGATAAACTTCGGAAATGTTTCCTTGTGAATTAATGTGTGTACACTAGCATTCTGAACACATGGATAATGTAGACAGTCGAGGGATCCATCCAACTGGTTTACCTCCCCTTTGTGTGTGAGTGTGTGTTTATTTTGTGTGGCTACTAAGGATTCTTCTGATCAGCCAACCGCCTCGAACAAAAATTGTTTTGCCTCTTTAGTGCCCCATCATTTCCTGTTTATGCACGTCCCCCATCGCTCTTCTCGCATTGCCCTCCCTCATTCCACCCCCATGTTTAGTAGTTAGAGCTAAATGTGTAACAAGTGACCATCATCATATGACATCTTACTGACTCTGCAGAAAAATATAATCAGATAGTTGATAAATAACACGTCCGTGAACTTTGCTTTAAAACCAATATGTGGGCTATAAAAAAAAGTGTTGCCTTTTTGCATCAGCTTAATTTATCCGTGTTGAATAAAAGTGTCAATTTCTTTGAAAAATAAACAAACTTACAGTCCCTAAACTTTTGAAGATTTTTAAAATATTTTGAAATATTTTTAATTATTTATTTTTATTTTTTCCCCCAACCATTATGGAAGTCAAAAAGTGGTCAGCACAACAAAACACATGTAAAAACATTCTGCCTAAAAATAGTGTTTTTTTTCACGCAATGCCAAGTAGCAATTTTTGTTTTGTTTTGTTGTGTGTTTTGGGGGTATTTTTAGAAAAAGAGGAAATTGAATATAGAAAAAAATTAACTTTATTTTTTTAAAGAAATAAGAAGATATAAGTAGTGTCAGTTAGAAAATAAATATGTTTTATGCTACGTCACAACTCGCTATAGAATGAGTAGTCGTAGTGTCACCAGTCAATCAGTGTTTCCAGACTGTAATAGTCATGTGATCTCAAAAAGGCTACTCTTATTACACTACTAATATTACTAGATTTATCTCATGGAATTTGAAACATTTTTAAGTAATATTTATTTCTTCGAGCAATAAATATGAGTATAATATATATATATATATAAAAATATAAAAAAGTTTTGCTTGTCTTTTCTGTGTGTTGTTTCACTCCGACTCACACTCCCTTCTGCGAATCATTGATTTCCACCTTATCAAAGTAACTAAAGCAACATAAAACACACTATAACGTGTAAGTACCTGTTTCTTAGGAACAGGAATGAGAAGATTTCACAGCCCTTTCCCGGTTTGAATGCGCATGAGGGCCTGAGCTTCAAACTGTTTATCTTAAAGAGTTTTTGAATGCAGGAATTCAGGAAATTGATTTCAAGTTAGACCGAATAGTTTTCAGTCAGTTGCCACCTATAATGAACTTTTGCTCAGTCAATGGACAACCTCATTCACAGCTCAGTGCACAGAGTCACGCTCCCGCACAGACGTCTCATTTGCTCCTAGAAAAAAAACGGGAGAGAAGGCTTCTTGGGTGTGACAAGGAGAAGGAAGAAAGAAAGAAATATAGGAGAGAGGTGTAGGAGGGGGCACCTTTGCTCTGCCCCACCCCTCACATGCACTGAGTAAACACTCTTACCAACTGCACCTCCAATCACACACTCCGCTTCTCTACCCCACAGACTCTGTGTGTGTGAGACCGAGAGACTGACCGAGAGAGAGAGGAGGGTAGCCGCTGACGCCAGAAAGACAGAAGGCCCGAGTGTGTGTGTGTGACTGTGTGAGCGAAACACACACCAGCTACACTGCCACTCGGACACACATTCATTCACCTGAAAAGACAGGTAACGTGTTTCTTCGTTGTGTGACTGGCGTGATTCTGAAGTATGTATGTTTTTCTGCTTATTTAGACTTTATTTAAATGATTGGTGTTTACTTGGGTGTTCTTTTTGATTGGCAATGTTGTAATGACCTTTTATGACCTTCAGGGGAACTAAAAAAAAAAAATGAAAACGATACATTCGTTTGCTGTATGGTAAGGATGTTAAAATCTAAATGTAGCACTTGAATAAAAATAGCATCCTAGGTAATTTGACTAGCAGCATTGTGTGTTTATGCAAGTAAGCGTAAAATAGAGTAAAACAATTGTACGTCACAGTTCGCTGTGTTGATTGTTGGTCTTTGGACTCGACTTCTTCAGCCTTGTGTTTGCTGTTAGGGTGGGCCCAGACCTGTGCGTGTTACTGTTATCAGAAAGGTTCCTGTATTTCTCCAGTCAGTGGCAGATATCTTGATTCTCCATGCACAGATTTCTCACCAAAAACCATCGGGAGAAAGTGATGAGACATCAGTTATGTGCTTACTCAAGGCATTTTTGAGCAGATCATCAGCTGTGTCTGTATCAGTGGATTGTGTTTGATCAGGCCTCGTCACATTGTGTTGCAGTAAGTAGATTAACTTCAGGAGTGAAGGGTTCAGACTGCAAGATAAGAAACCTCAAGATGTCATCAGTATCTGTGGTTCATCCCAGTGCTCTAATGTGTGCAGTGTAGTTACTACTGTAAAAAGAATTGCTTTAGGTGATTCGGATTTATGGGAAAACGTGTGTGCATTTGTGATTTGTCCACTCGTGTGTGTGTGTGTGCGCGAGAACGCATAATCTGTGATGTTGTGTTTGATTGTGTGTGTACTGTATTCACTTACCTTCAATTTTTTAACTTTTTAACTGGGACTGCTGAAATTGAAAAATAGTTTTGATATGTTAGGTCAAATAAATAAATAAATTAATGAATTAATAATAGAAATGTCCTCTAATTGCAATAAAATACGTAGGTTAGGTGTTAACTAAAAATACTGATAAACATTATTTTCATTGATTGAAATAAAGCGGAAATAAAACATGCATATTACAAAACAAAAATAGAAAAGGGAAAATTAGAAATGTTTCCTTTGTAATTAATTGAAATATAAAACTTTAAATAGAAATAGTCACATTTTTAAACTTTAAATCTGAGAAAATATCAATAAAAGCTGAAAAATGTTTAATAAACACTAATTAAAAATATGAATAAATACTATAAGACTACTATAACACTTATATTATATTTAATGACTGTTTTTGTCCAGTAGTTTTTTGTTGTTTGGTGTTTTATATGAATGGCTGGATACTGTAGCATGTTTTCATAGAGAATTGAAACTGAGGAATACAGGAATTGAGAATGATGTTGTGGGTTTGATGGTCATCATCTCCACACGTCTCTCTTGCGCTGTGTCTGACATTGTTAGACACCAATGTTCTGTTTTAAGAAACTGTAATGCGTTCTTTATGTAATAATGTAAAGTCATCTGCAATGCGTATAGCATATTTATAAGACCATATACAGACTTTCTGAGTTTTCTTATAACTCTGACGGTTCTCAGTGCCGTTTCTTGTTAGTTCCTTCTCACCACTGAATACAAGGATCAGTCATAAAAAATGTAAGATCTCATTTTGGTTCTTGACAGCTTTCAAAAAATTCACTCATTTATTTTCCAATTTTTGTCACTTACAGTATTTATATTGATTGTTGTTGACAAACAGATGCATTAGCTGTTCAGACCATTAAGTGCACAAAGTTCCAGTGAACCGTCAGTGAGAATATGATATATATGTTGAGTAAGTCTATGCTCGCATATTTGTTTTGGCCACTTTGGCCTATAATGATAACTGCTAGTCTGATTAACAGAAGTTGTAGTTCCCTCTTGTGTTACTTTCAAAATCAACCAGCAGATTTTTGCACTGGATGATCTGTTTATAATTAAAGCCGAATTGGGTGAACTTATTGTGTAAAACCTGTGTAAATTATCCACTTAACTTCTGCGTTTTTTCTTTCGCTAAGATTAAATCATAATATCAATATTCTGTAGTGCTAAATTCTAGATTGCGACCATTGGCAACCTAACACTTGTATATAGAGTATAGTGTTCAATTAAAAAGAATTGTGGAGCCTCAGTGTTAATGATCTGCACAGTGATTATGAAGTGTCACAAAGGTCAACGTTTGTCAGAGATGAGGTTTAATAATTATGGACTTTTTGCTTAGTCACTGAGAAGAACACAAGGTTCTGCACTTTTTTCGGTTCATCATGTGAGTGGTTTTTTTAAAATGAACGGTTTTAAGAGTCTCTTCTGCAATAAACATTAACTCACCAGATTATCTGTTGGCCGTGGCAACAAACTTTGACTCTTAACGCACTGGTCACATTGTTTGGATGCTGAGTGTAAAAGGAGTTAATCTTAGCCTTGCTGACACACCAGGATTTAGACACAGTAAAAACACACACACAAACACTCTCTCACCCATGTCTTTTACCCCTGAGAGTCTGTAATGACACTCAGGCCAGCAGAACTTTTGTGCATATGTGAGGGCTTTTCTTCACTCTCTTGGTTGCTCTATAAGGTGTATATCATTTGAAGAGTCCTTGACATAACTAAAGAGATGCCAGGTACTGTATCTACACATAAACAAAAAGACAGACGTCAATGATGTTCTCATCTCTGTTCAAAGATGCTTAACTTGCATCTTTTATGATAACTATGTTTTTAATCCCTTCATTAAAAATTACTTTGATATTTTTTGTAAGCATAAAGTAAAAAACGTTATGATAGCATTAAAAAATATTTTGTTAAAACCGTATAAATGCTACACTGCTTATAATATAAATGTGCAACAAAATGGAGAACGCGTACAACAGGAATTTATTTGTTAACTTCTTAACTAAAACATAATTTTATATTTTGGGGGCATAAAGTCAAAAATGACTTTTGCATATTTTTTTGTTATTTTACAGGGGAAATCATGTCTGTTAAATCAAAGTCGTCTGCTGCAACCAACTTGCAGGGTACATACAGCTGGAAATTAAATATATTATACAATTTATTAAATAAACAGCAAATTATAATATAATTTCTTCATTCTAGAATATATATTTTTTATAAAGGCAAGTTTAAAATTTGATGTCCAATATGTTTACCTTTTTCTTTATCATTGGCACTCTTATTTGGCATTGACTAGAATGCCTCATTATCTGTTTTGAGTGTATATTTGCACTTTTTAAAAATGAATCTGGCAACTAATTAATTTACATAATATCTGTGATACTACAGTCTTTTCAAACTCGAGTACAAACACATGTATAATAAATAAAATAAATAAATCTTATATATTTATTATGATTTCCTTCACACATTCTCCCATGCAAAATGTCAACGCTGATCCATTTTCCAAGCCACAGTGACCCAGCTGTGTACAGCAGGTGTGTGTGTTTGCTGTCAGTATAGTACTATGAGGCCAGCGTGTGAATTGTTCTACCCTTCTACATTTCACTCTTTTCTTTCACCGAGATCGGAGGAGTTTCACCCAAGAGATACTAATTGATCTGTTTGCGTACAAAAGCCTTGTGTTTGTTCCTTTGTACCTGTGAGTGTGAGTTTATATGTGCTGATTGTCAAATATTGTCCTGTGTGTTACAGAAGTCAAAGATCAGATACTTCTGTCAATAAGTCTCTTAGATAATATAAAACCATTATGATCGCACAGACAAAACCTCACTTTCCAAGAATGATCCTCCTTGATTAACTTCATTCCATAGACCCATTTATTTTTTATCACTTGTTATTTAGTAACAAGCGATTTATTTAATAACTTTAGTCCAAATTGACAGTATGAAATAAATCAACTATATTTTGTATCATTGGCTCATTCTCAAATTAGTTAACTTACGTTAACAACTATAAGAACATTTTCATCTTTTTAAATGATAAATTATTTATTAATTTTATTAATCTTAATTCAATTGCAAAAACTGTGTTAAATTGTTCTTTAATACTAAATAAATCTTAAATGTTATTCTCTTAATGGGTTTAATCTTCCATTTTAAGCTATGGAGACTTAAAAACTGTGCAACTGGTTTCCAGATTTTCTTCAAGTAAAGTTAACATATTTTATTGTAACTCGTATAAGGCACTTAACAAAAGTTTAAATTTCTCAAATGTTGAAATTAACACGTACTATGTTTAAAAAATGTAGTAAACTAATATAAACAAATGCAATATTTATTAAGTATTAATATTATTTTGCATTGTTATTTTGTTTGAAAAATGTTAGAATATTTTAAGATTTGTTAAGTTTGTGAGAATTCATCTATTTTGTTGAAATGAGTTGCACTCTTTGTGTGTGTGTGTGTGAAGCTAGTGATTTGTGTTGGTTAATCATCCACCTGCTGCTGCCTCAGGTTTCCTTGCACCAAGTACACACACACACACACACACACACATAGTCTTATAAAGGTCAACCATTGCCAGGCAGGTACAATGAGATATGGAACCTGATGTTGGCTGGAAAATGAATAATCTTTTTCCACTCTCTTGATCGTGCATTTTCTCTGTCTTGCCACTAATTTTCACTTCCTGCTGTTTTCTGTATATCTGAAAGGAACAAGGAAACTTCCAAAAGATCTCACTTCCAGAAACACACGATGTGGGCCTAAAAAATGCTTGAAAGTCTTTGTTATGCCCAGTGTTTTACCTTAATATTAACCGTCAATCAATTTTGTTTAGCTATAACAATAATTGTTATTAATTACAAAAAACAAATTAACTCCTATTGTAATTAATTGATAATTTATTAAACACAATTAATTACCAGGAAGGTTGTTATAACAAATCATATTTTTAAACTGTCCTTAAACAAACTAATTATCTTGCTAAAAGCGTGAAGCCGCAATCAAAAGCCTATCACTGCAGTCCACATCAGTCCCTTGCGGTCGAGCCGTTGCACGCGCTCCGCGTTTTAAACGTGTCAAGGTAAGTACATGTGAGAAGAAAATCGGTCTGTGAATTCCAGATGTTGAGCGCAGAAACGCGTCGCGTGCGAGATGATTGATTCTGTGCTGGATGCTCTCTGTTAGGGTGCTTGAAGAGGAAGACTTCAGAGTTTTGTTCTCTGCATCGCAGCTTTTCCTTTTTTTATTATGAGTATTAATACAGCCTACGTTATACTGACTCACAGTTGCGTTTGAATGTTTTGTTGGGTCTCGCGCAAGAACGGTGTACCCTTTTAACGCGATGACGCGAAGTTTAAAAACATTTAAAAACACGTCATGAGATCATGAGTTTTATTCTACAGCTTCCCTCACGTTTTGTACTTCCCCTTACTGTTCTATAGGAAGGATTATTTGCGTTTTTGTCGTAATTAAAAGCATGAAAATGACACCTTTGCACCTCTTGCTGAGTCACATTTTTTCTTTTTTAATGCTTTCTTTCTCAATTTACTTGTTTAGTTTCTGGCAGAGATCCATCACTTCTTTTCTGTCGACCTTTTCTTCCTCGAGAATTCTGCTGAATCGTCTCTCATTGTCATTCGTACACTTCCATTGACCCCACTTCCACCAAGAGAATATCCCCAATTGAACATGACAGCCATTAGTTTTTTTTTTTTTTGTACAGTTTGCATTTTGCAAAACCTTTTTTTTTACTATTACTTGAGTGATAAAATTTGCCTTTTAAATTAAAAACGTATTATTATTCTTTCTTTTTTTTTTTTTTTTTTTTTTTTTTTTTACTTTTGCATAAGTGAAAATAGAAACAACCACATATGATTTCAATATCTCTTATTGGTTGGTCAGCCTGGTCCAATGCTTTTGATTAGTCAGTCTGCTTTTCTTCCTGTTTCAGCTTGGCTTTGAGCCACACATGTACTGATTTTCAGTATATGTGTGTGTATCCGTGTGAATGAGGAAGTGTTTGTGGATGTGTGTGAGAGAGCTTTGGTTTAGTACTGCTGAGTTGCCTGTTATTCCAACCTCACTGTCACAGTCACATGCTTCTCTTAGACTCATCATGAAAACACCAAGGTACCAACTTAAGCACGGTGGGTGTTGTAGTTGTTCATTTGTTTGAACTTTATTCTTGAAATAATTAATAACTGTTACACCTTGTTACTTTTGTCCTTGTAGTTGTGTTTGCATTCTATTTTTGTGTCTGCGTGAGTTATGTGATCTTAGTTGTGTGCTCCAGGATAAGCTGTGTGTGGGTCAGCATGCTCTGCATGTGCAACCATGGTTTCATTGCTAAGCAACTTGACTACCTTACCCTCTAAGCAGACATCAATGTCCGGCTAACTGCTTAATTACTGACTTGAGCCAACTAACAGCAAAACAGTGAATATATGTATACTGTTTAATGTTTTATTAGTAAAACAGCACTGACAAACACACATTTCTCGCAAAAGCGTGGTTTCTTTATGTCAAACATGATTGTCAAAGATTTTGCTTCCATACATCTGGGTTCTGATTATGGAAATTCTGTAGGATTTAAGCATTTTGGAGATATTTTCCATGCTAGAGAATGCAGACACGGCTCAGTGGGGTTTTAATAGGCAGCTTTAGGTGTAAAAGAGGATTTATTTTTTGTCAGTGTGTGTCTTAAAAAAAGGACTTATAATTTATTTATTTTTTACTTATCTATCTGTCTGTCATTCTAAAACCTTATAGATTTGATGAGTAATGTTATTGAATGAAATTGGATATTAAATTATAATATTAAATTCAATTAAATTATATTAAATTGTTGCTTGCTTCTTTCATTTTTCCATTTAGATTACCTTTACCATCATCTAAAGCTCACTTAAAGTAAATATTTTGAACACTTAACACCACTTAATAACACTGTTAATTGTAATCTTTAGCAAATCTTACAAATTATTTAAAAAAACTCCAAATTATAATGTAAATTCACTAGTTGTTTTTAAAATAATAATAATTATGATTATATTTAGTAATTTATTGTAATTAGTTTAGACCAATTTAATACTGGCCATTTAACCATAAGATAAAAATAATAATTATTAGCCAAAATTTTATATTGGTATGTCCTTAGCTGATATCAGGAACTGGAATGTAAATTATTGCAATTGTATTCTTTACAGAAATAGATTATGCTTATAGTTGGTTTTGAGTACAAATAATATATATATATATATATTCTGGTCAGTATGACATATACAGTATATACATATATATA
>JAUCNO010000626.1:3950295-3970053 GCA_032353835.1 Enteromius viviparus | reverse complement strand
TTATTTTTAGTAATTTATTTTAATTAATTTAGACGATTTTAATACTGGCTAATATCAGGAACTGGAATGTATTCTTTACAGAAATAGATTATGTGGTGATGCTTATAGTTGGTTTTGAGTACAAATAATATATATATATATATATATATATATATATATATATATATACATCATACTGACCAGAAGGTGTTTTTTGTCTCTTTTTAGACTCCAATCCTGGTTGGATGCTTATCTCAGAATGACAGCAGAAGACTCCGCCTCTGCCGTTGCTATGAGTAACCCTAGCCCTTCCTCCTCTTCTAAGAGCTCCTCGGGGCATCCGCAGCACCACAGCGCCATCCCAGAGGGAGTGGCTGGGGCCCCCAATGAAGCTGCCCTTGTGTCCCTGATGGAGCGATCAGGCTATGGTATGGTGCAAGAAAATGGACAACGCAAATATGGGCCACCACCTGGCTGGCAAGGAACCTCCCCTCCACGTGGTTGCGAAATCTTTGTGGGTAAAATCCCACGTGACGTTTACGAGGACGAGCTGGTGCCAGTATTTGAAACTGTGGGACGGATCTACGAGATGCGCCTAATGATGGATTTTGATGGCAAGAACCGCGGCTACGCATTCGTCATGTACACGCAGAAGCATGAGGCTAAGCGAGCAGTTCGTGAACTCAATAACTTCGAAATTCGTCCAGGAAGATTGCTAGGTGTGTGCTCTAGTGTAGATAACTGCCGTCTCTTCATTGGCGGAATCCCAAAAACCAAGAAACGTGAAGAGATCCTGGAGGAAGTTTCCAAGGTGACAGAGGGGGTGCTGGATGTGATTGTGTACGCGAGTGCTGCGGATAAGATGAAGAATCGTGGCTTTGCCTTCGTAGAGTATGAGTCTCACCGTGCTGCTGCTATGGCCAGAAGAAAACTCATGCCAGGAAGAATTCAGGTTGACACCATTTTCCACTGAAACTTTTCACTTCATTTTATACTTAAAGTTTCTTCACACTGCTATTTTTCCATACATCAGAAGTCCTATAAGTCTATAAGACTCATGTACTGTATTCAAGATCTTCTGAAGTCAGACGATATATTTGCATTAGGAATAGACCAAAATGTTTTTTTTTACTAGTTCATTAAATTGAGCAGGACTGAATCAGTCAGTTCCTTCTAGAAGAACATTTGTTTGCAAGCAATTCTGACAGATTAAATAGCTAATGGGAATGATTTGATTCCTAGTTCAATGACTCACAGCTTCACTGACTACAGAACTGGATCGGTCAGATCCATGAACAAATCATTCTTTCAAGAAGATTACATTCAAAACTGAATTTGTTTGTAAATTAAGCTTGCTTTATAACAAATAGGACTGATCTGGTTCACTGATTGATTATTTCAATAATCCCATCACAGCAGTTAACAAGATGCTAAATTGGAAGATTTGTTGCATTAAAAACCAGTTGTGTGAAGATTTTTATAGAAAAATATGACAGCATGGTTTAAAATGACATGAGGGTAAATAAATAATGAGAATAAAAAAATTTATATGTGATTTTTAGTGAATAGTAAACCTGTTTAACTTGAACCTGTTGTGTGTATATTTCATTCTCTATGTGTACAGCTCTGGGGTCACCAGATTGCAGTTGACTGGGCAGAACCTGAGATTGACGTTGATGAGGACGTGATGGAAACAGTGAAGATTCTGTATGTCCGCAACCTGATGATAGAGACCAGTGAAGATACTCTACGTCAAACCTTCAGCCAGTTCAACCCTGGCTGTGTGGAACGCGTCAAAAAAATCAGAGATTATGCCTTTGTTCACTTCGCCGGTCGAGATGATGCGGTGGTTGCAATGGACAACCTGAACGGCACAGAGATTGAAGGTTCCCGCATCGAAGTGACCCTGGCCAAGCCTGTGGATAAGGAGCAGTACACCCGCTATCAGAAAGCATCGAAGGGAACGGCACCTGCCACAACTACTGACAACAGCCAACAAAGTTATGTGTATCAGTGTGATCCGTATACACTCGCCTATTACGGCTATCCCTACAGCACACTCATTGGACCCAACCGAGACTACTTCATCAAAGGTTGGACATCTAATTTTTTTTTCTTTATCCTCTAAGAATAAAATTAACAGTGGGAAAGTGTGATTCTTAGTTTAAAAAAAAAAGATGTACTTAGAAATGCAATACCATTTGATAAATTCAAAATTACCTAAAAACATTGGTAACTATTGATTTTTCTTGATGACCTTGAGCTTTATGCAGTCAAGCATATTCACACAAGTAATCAGACTTGATCTGTACAAACAAATTTAGAGGATGAATTACAATAAATGTTAAAAGTATGTCTTCTTTAACCCAGAGCTTTCATATGGCTACCACCTTTAAAACAGTGGTTCTCAACTGGTAAAAAAAAAAATAATGCTACTGTAAATTTCCTGAACATCAAAACCCATGAGCTAAACAAGGTAAAACATGACCCATTCAGGGGTTGTAAGCGGTGCTGTAATTGCACTTCATTTCCAGCTTTTACTAAATCCAAGCCAAATGTTCTTTTTAACGCTTACGTCCAGCTAAAAGGGGGAAACTGTACTTTCATCAAGTATGTTTTGTCTCAGTAGAGTACTTTAAAATTTAAAAAAGATAAAAATGGTTTGGTTCGACACAAATGTTGAAAGCAAATTAATTTCAAGAGACATTTAGAAACCAAAATCAATTTTCCTATTCAACCATTTGAGAACAGCTGTTTTAAAACATGCATCCCAAAACAAGAAGCTCTGCCCTGTTTGTTGCTGATCACCTTTCTAGTATGGCCACTAGATGGCATGCACTTTAAGATTGTCTTCGGCTAAAGATCTGAAATCCCCAATATGTATTATACTGAAACTAATGATGGGAATCTGGTATTATTACATTTCCTAACCCATAATCATCAATTACAAATGCTTGTGGTTTTGGGTTGGGTTTGTAGCAACTGAGATCATATTTTCCTTTAAATTAAAGAAAAGATTGGTGATTGCACATTCAATCTGAGGCATATTTGGTCATCTACTGTCTGATTAAAACAGAACTTTATCTTTACTTTTAATTTCAACTTTGCTCAAACACCACCACTCCCATCTCAAAGAATAGAGAGAAATATCTCAAGAGGCGTTCACACTGACAGCAATTTGAAATAGAATGCTGAAGAGTGATAGTACCACACCCCTCAATCACGAAGTAATCAGTGCTAGCAAACCTTTTTAGCAAATACATTTAACTAGGACTTAATTTCAAACGTACTATAGATGTATGTATGTGCCTCTTTGTGGTTCTGTACCTGAACAGCACCTCCTTTCATTTGTATCTTAAGCAGGTACTGTAAGAGGCCGTGGCCGTGCTGGGGCCGTTAATAGGGCCCCAGGGCCCCGCGGCTCATACCTTGGTGGCTATTCAGCTGGCCGAGGCATTTACAGCCGCTACCATGAAGGAAAGGGCAAATTGCTGGACAAACCTTACGAGATCATGACCAATCTAGAGCTGGCAGCTGTGAACCAAGTGGGCATCAAGCCTGGCACAAGTCAGTGTAAAATTAAACCCCATATATTAAGAATTTAACTCAGTTGTGCTCTACTCCATTCAGTGGAGGCAGAATCTAGAAACTTCAAGAAGTTACTAGATAAATAACTAATAATATGTATGACATAAATTGAACCACCAGTTTGTTTCGAATTCAATTCTTGCACCAAAAAAATGGCAATCCGTTAAACTGGAGTTATTCGAAAAATAACTAGATAAATGTTAGATAAATGATTACTACTGCCCCTACTGGCCTGGAGTGGAACACCAACTTCCTTTCTTTATGACAGCTGTCGTAGTTGTCACTGCTTACCCTAGTAAACAAGCTTTTGATTTTTATTTTATTGCTTAAATGCTTTCTTTCAATTATATTGACAATGTTCAAACAATTCTCAAAAAAGCTCTCAAAATTGTATATACTTTCTAATTGAATATTACAATGTACAGCCATCTGAATAGACTACATTAACTTAAGACAGGAACTAAACCACTAACAAAAATGCTGTGAGAGTGTTTGGCTTTGTTTGGGCATTGAGTTCAAAGTTCTTAATGACTTTATTTTCTTACTAATCAGCTGCTCTTTGTCGAAACTGACTGATCTTGCAGTTCTGATCTGAGATCTGTGAAAATCCTGCCCGGAGTATTCTGACGTCACTTAAACCTGCTGATCCTAAGTCTGAATTAACATGGGGAATGAAAAGAGTTTTTGTACATGGAAACAATGTGTGTGTGTGAAAGACAGTGTGTACGTGGCTGTGTGTGGGTGTGTTTTTTGTCGCTAATCTTAAGCTGAGTCATACACTTGTTGTAAATGAGGACAGGTTGTGTAAGTCTCAGTCTTTCCCTTTTCCCTGCATTATCTTTCTCAAACTTTCTGACTTATCTTCACCCACCTGAATTTCTATTCTGCCTCATTTTTAGATTTTAAATCTTATGTTACCTAACATATGGTACACACTTTAGTCATTTACAAAATATGCTATTGTGTGAAGTATGCTGTATAGTCTGCATATTTTTGCTATTGTTCTAATTGTATGTATATGTTTTAGTGACTCTTCCAGGCCTCGGTGCCCAGTACCCTGCTGTGTTTTCTGCTGCCCCTGCAACTAAATTAATGGAGGAAGGGAAGATGCACCCAGTGGAGCACCTGATAAATCCTTTGGCCCTTCAGCACGACCCCACAGCTGCCTCAGCCACTGCAGCTGTCATACCCGCAGTCTCCACACCACCACCTTTTCAGGTACTCACCTGCACCTGGGCAGTTGGGACAAAATACAGTTATCAGGGGGGCAGTCATGGCCTAATGGATAGGGAGTTGGACTTGTAAACCAAAAGTCGTGGGTTCGACTCTCAGGTCCAGCAGGGATTGTGGGTGGGATTAGTGAATAGCCAGCTCTCTCCACCTTCAATACTACGACTGAGGTGAGACCCTTGAGCAAGGCACACCCCGGTTGCCACAGCAATGGCTGTCTACTGCTCCGGGTGTGTGTGCGTGGTTGTTCACTTCTCACTGCTGTGTGTGCGCGCACTAGAATGGGTTAAATGCACATGTCACGTCCTTATTATAGCGCTCTAACACCATGAGCTCCATTATGTGTCCACACTGAAAGCATGTATAGCACTTTAACAGCAAATGAAAACATTATTACAACATATTATATACAGCTATGTGCAGCTTGATCAAGCTGTTGGTGTTTTCTTACACTTTAAGATCAAACTGATACTGCTACCATGACATCTGAATTTCAGTAACAAATATTAGAGTTAAAACGCAGAACTGGAACAGAAATTTAAAGAAACGTTTGTAACTTCAGTAAGTGTAATTATATTCCAGTTCAGCTTTCTATTCAATTAAAATTCCAACTCAGGAAGAAGGCCAATTTAAAAAATATGAATACTGATGATTGCAATAATTCATTACATAAAACACTGTTAGTAGCCAAAAAATAGAGTATTTATCAGAAATATTGTTTACTAGAACTTATTTAGGAGAAAATGTAAATATGCAGGATTTCTAAAAAAAAGGAGCTCTATAATTATTATTCTTTTTGTGATAATAAAAATAGATGTAAGTGAACAATAGTCTTTAAAATGACTTAAAATACATATACAATAGATATGAGGCAATACTAATTAGTTCAATTAAAGTATTAAAGCAAGAAATTATATGGTTTTATTCAACACAACTGTTAAAGTACATAATGTATTATAAACAATAGAGCTAAAGTAGGCTGCATTACGCATTACAACAACGGCATGCAGGGGGCGCTATCGGTCTGACCCTTGTTTTAGAATTTACTGCGCGATTAAATCCAAATGCCCGCCTACTCTTTAATATTTTTTTACTACAGAGATGCCATAGAAACTGTAATTCAATGATTATGTAAACATCAAAATGTGTAAACTCAGAGTGAAGGTTTGAACTTTTATTTTGAAACCGCCATGTAACGTTACGTTATTTGCAGGAAAATGGCCTGAAAGGGCCAAGTTTGCCCATCAGTGATTCTGTTTGGGGCCATTGAGATTTAAATTCTAGGCAGCTCTACCCAGCATGACAGCATGGAGAGAAAAAACAAACGTCCCACAACACTTTATTTATCGTTGATTTATCGTATGTAGTTAGAATACAGTGTAACAATCTATTTCTTTATCTCACAGGGTCGTCCTATAACTCCAGTCTACGCTATGGCTCATAATGTGCAGAGGATTCCGGCTGCAGCTGCCAGTCTGTATGGAGCTGGTTACATGCCTATTGCCACCCATGCCAACACCGCCACGCTGGCGGCTCTGCAGAAGAACGCTGCTGTGGCAGCCGCCGCAACCTATGGAGGGTACGCTGGGTACATGCCTCAGGCCTTCCCTACCTTCCAGATGCCCATTCACGATGTGTATCAGACCTACTGAGACACCCACAGCATCAATCACAGTGACTTACAATTACACACACCACGTCGCCACAGGCCATCAGACATTTACGCCACATCTATGAGGTCTGCTGGTTAATTGAACCACGCAGAGTGAAACCGACATACAACAAAACAAATACATTCTGACTCGTGTGAAGCTCCCTGGAAGCCTTTAGATTAGATACTGGCAGCAAGGATGTAGATTTCTGCTAAATTTATTCACAACTTCATCAGCCCCTCTGGCCCACATTTGTTAATCTGGATGTATGACCCAGACCAAAACCACTTTTATATGCTACTGATTAACTTGCCAAGACAGGTAGACTTTATGGACTCAAACCCTGCAATGTGATCAGAACCTCACCTATTTTCCCTTTAGATCAATAGGAAGCAGTCTATCAGTTTGACAACACTTGCTGATTTCCAAAGCCATCACACGACTTCTGTTCTCGCACGCTCATTTGCATACTTTATCCTTCTGCAGAGGTCTCGTATATTAATCGAACACCAGTACAGCTGTGGGCTGACTCCGAGTGATATGTTCATATGAAGTAATTCAAAATAAGACTCACAGAAGAAGCACACCTACTGACATATCACCCCATATGACCCCACACACTCCAGCTGAGAATCGTGAGCCAAGAGCGTTCCTGACGCCACACAATTTTATTATCACTCCCATTCAGTCACGGCAACAAGAATTCAGAAGGAACGTTGTAGTATTTGTGGACTTTAAAAAGAACGTATTTAATGCCTCTGTATGCTTTAGAGCATTTACTTTTGTTTTATGAAGAAAAATGAACAAATGAACAAACAACTGCTGAGCAGGAACTTCAACAACCACAGAAGTAGAAGATTGAAAGTGTTTCATGAAAATGGTGTATTTAGAGTTTATAGCGTATACTTGCAAAACGTGTTGAAGATGTCGGAATCTTCCGTCCACTGGGTTTCCTGCACGCGAGTCTATATGCAAATACCTGCATTCGGTTTTCCGCCTTTAACTGTTTATTTGCTTATGCATTTTTATATTTAGATTATTTTAAGAGTGTAAGATTTAGTTGGTTTGAAGATGTTGTTTTTATTGTCTAGAGGATGTTTTCTTCTCTAAACTGGAAGACAGACAAACACTGTGTTCATTCACTTTCTCAGAGACAGTGTGGTCTAGAAAAAGTAAACTGGAAAAAGAGAAGTTTTTCAGTCAGTCGGGAATAGCCTTGTGCTGGATAACATTTGTTCCCGGTTAAAGGGATAGTTCACCTAAAAATGAAATGACATGTCTTTCCAAACCTGCATAACTTACTTTCTTTGGTGGAACATTAGAGAAGATATATTTTGAAATAAATCTTTTTTTTCTCTTTAAAGTGAAGGGTAACCAAAACTTTCAGGTTACCAACAACTATTTAGTGTTCTACAAAAGAAAGCAAGTCATACAGGTTAAATTTTCCTTTTTGTGTAAACTATCCGTTTAATATGTTTTTAAATGCACAAACTGGACTGACAGAGAAAGTAGCTGGGTTGAAGATACAGCATTATTTATGATGACTTAGTTCTGCTTACTTGTACTGGTTGCGTTAGTTGATGACCAACCTTTGTTTTTCAGACCACTACTGTGATTCCCAGCATCCAGTACTGTGAAGTCTTATGTGCATCATTAAGAGAGCACAGGCTCCCTTATATCCGCTTTTGTGCCATTAATACAAATTACACCTGAAGTACTGTCCCATTTACCACTGAACCAATTATGTTCCTGTTTTTTATTAACGGTCTTGAGTTGCAGACCTTGAGTTGCAAAATAAAATCAGGTTAATGGTGCGATACTCAGTCTCACCCCCTCCTATTTCTTCCTATAGATGCGCAGCAGATGGTCCATCAAGTTTTGTAGTTTTGTGTGTTTTCTTTTGTAGTTCCAACCCTGCATTTTTTTTTGTAGATCACACTCCATTTTTTTGTGTAGCTACTGTAGAATGCTTTAGTAATGATGACTGTTCTGAGGTGCACTTAAACATTTTAGGGTGTTAGAAGTTCTGTGTATATGCTTTACAATATGTGTGAGCAGGCACTTTTGTCTATTTAGGGGTTGATACTCCTAGAACTGGAACGAACTGGACCAAACTGAAACCAGGGAGCTCAGATAACCTGTTTATATCCTCATTGTCTTTTCAATGACTGCTGTATATCATATTAATGTCCTTCTGAAGATTGCTGTAAGCCACCACTATGCCTTTTGTAGGACTGCGTATGTCACATGTGCCTTTATGCAGACTGCTGTCTGTCAAGTGACCTCTTAAAACACTGCTTGTGATACCACAGTGCCTCTTCTGTCCTATTTTATTTTTTTCAGAAAGTCAAGCTTTTTTCTTCTTCTTTTTTTCGTGTTGTTTCTATGGGGGCTCTGAGTGTTAGAGTGCTGCTTTTTGTTGTATTATGCTTTCATGTGTTCCAGTAGAGTTAATGTTTTATTAAGTATAGCCTGTTTTTTTTTTTAGAAGAGACTGAGTGAAAGTTTGGGGAAAACTTCACGATGTACCAAACAATGAATGACAATCCATGCAGTTCACATCACGTAAGCTAGAGACACATTTTTACACACAGCCGCCATCATCGAGGACACTCTCTGTCGGATACGGCGTATCTGTGTGTTTTTGAGAAACCTGAACCATCCCCAGTAGTTTTTCCTCCGTCTGTTATCTAATCTTTTAATATGCGAGAAGCAGTCAGGATATATTTAATATATACAGTACAATGTTTTTGTGTATGAAGTAAGAGGAAATGCTATAATATATTTTAAGAAGATATTTCCATCTCATTATATGTGCTTTAGAGAAGTTTAACAACAAAAACGTCTTTTTTTTTTGCCAAAGTGTTCAATTAATGCGAATGTGTGTATGTGTGGATATAGAAATGTGGCTCTAAGTTGCCAGTGTAAAGTAAAAGCTGGCCCAAATTAATCATGCATTCATTGGCTAAACATTCTTTCTTTTGCAATCATTTCACAAACACTACATGTGTAGCGTTTTTTCCCTCTGCTTTGTAGACTTGTTTCTTGTTACTAAAAGACAAATTAACAAGACAAGTTGACCTCGGCAGAGGACATTTAGATAATGTAGAATGTTATTGCCAAAATATTCTTATCTTTTTTTTTTTAGATCTTCTTAGAACTATTTTCTATTTCGCATTGTTTGTTTAAAGCTTCTTTTGGCATTGTTGTATTTATAGAGGTAGTTTAATAAAGGATTTTCAAAAAGAAAAGTAAGATCTGTGCTTGTCTTTCTTCTTTGCTTACCTTTTACACATAGTTTTGCTTTTGTTTTTAAAACTGTCTGTGCTAGTAATCTTTAGATAATCATGAGTTTAAATTTCACAGGTAATGAAACCAAATTGTTTCAAGCTGAATCTTAATCCAGATTGAGAGCTACCATCAAGCAAAGTTCAGCTCCTGTGCACATTTTTGGACTTGCTACATCTCAGGTATGATGAGGTTTGGAACTGAACTTTGTGATATAGGAGTTTTGCTGAAATAGTACTCGGCACCCCTCAGTTAAATTAAAGATTTAAACATGTATTTATTTTGGACCACTAGGGGGCAGCAGTGCAGAGGGACCTGATAATGGTATAAAGTGATGGGATTAACAACCTGTGCCTGCCTGGTTTTGCCCAATGTACCCATTTAGTACAGTGAACTTCCTTTTTTTGTTTTAGAATTGAGTACCTAACGGTGGCATGCATTGCATGATATGGCTTGCTGAATTATTGTCATTATTGCCACTAGTAATGAAAAATGTCAGAAACAGGCTTTATTTTATGTGTTATTTCTTTGTAAATAGGGTGACCTATGGTGAAGTGGGACGGATATGTTTTGTGATTGATTGCCCTTTAAATATCAGCAGAAAATCAAATGTTAATAGATGCCACAAGGGTAGTTGTCATTCCAAATATTTTCACTTGCATCACATTTATGCATCAGAGTGGATACAATCACGCTTTAACATCCAATAGTTCTCTGGCAAATGAAAATGCTCTTACAGGCTCAATGCAAACACACACACACACACACACACACAAAAGCTAGTCACTAATTATTATTTTAATTATTAAATGAAAATTACAGAAAATTATGTTTTGTTAAAAAAAAAGCTTAATTATTTGTGAAGGTCTGTATATTGTCCCACTTTATTTCACCATGAGAAACTTTTTATTATGGACACTTGTCCTGATGGATTAAGGTTATTAATTATAATACAGTTATGGCATTACATGAACCGTGTCACATGTATGGACAATATCAGCAATTAAGTATATACAGTATAATAATTTAATACAGTATATATATATAATTTACTTTTTTTATATTCATGCATGCTGAAACTCTTTCAAAATGTATAATTTGAGTTGCTGCTAAATCATCTGCACTGTTAAAATCGCGAGTACACAAAAATCAAACATTAATGAATTTTTAAAGTTTTTTCTTTATATCAGAGTAATATAAAATAGGTCACACTGTACAATAAACTTAAGTCATATGTTCATAGGGCATTCATAAGCAGCGCAACAACTTAAAATGACACATTAAATATGTTCTATAGGCACATATGACCGTATTCTCAGTGTCTCACTGGACATGAAAATCTGATAATAAATAGTCATAAATTAAGCCCATGTGTCAATAAAACTTTTACAATGCTTTCAAATTCTAATAATTCATAATTCAGACTCCATCAGTAGGCCTACAGTGTGGATGCACATAGCACCAAAATAAAAACGTTAAAGATTTGTTTTGTTTTATTTAGTTTCTCAGTCACACCACAGACTGAGAAGCATGTCGCTCATCCTCTGAGTAACGCCTGAACTGTTCCCCCAGCAGTGGCTCCAGGCCCTCAGCTGAGCGGTAAGAACGTGCCCGAACAGCACACCCGATGACTCCTCCCACCACAACCACAACAAGCACCACGGCAACAATGGCTATGGTGATGATCTCTGAAATAGTGTATGACCGAGCTGATGAGAGAAAAGAAGAGAGATTTCCTGTTTATAAGAATCAAACCACAAATCAACAGTATGTTTGTGAACCTCACACTCCAGTCCAGTAGGTGGCAGAAATGCATCTTCAACGGTTTGCTAACTTTCTTTAAACAAGTGTCATGACAAATAGAGTACTCCCTAAAAAATAAGATCCCATTGGCTCCAAAAAACTTTTGATGCCCTGCTGAAAAAAAACAGCACATGCTGCTTAGGTATGTTTTGAAACTGGTA
Source organism: Enteromius viviparus (assembly GCA_032353835.1). Lineage (NCBI taxonomy): Eukaryota > Metazoa > Chordata > Actinopteri > Cypriniformes > Cyprinidae > Enteromius > Enteromius viviparus. Next base: position 3,958,352 of record JAUCNO010000626.1, on the reverse strand, counting down.
TGCTGGTTTAAGCTGGTTGTTTGCCGGTTTATGGTGATCATTTGCTGGCAAAGGCATAAACCAGCAAAAGAGCAGCATAAACCAGCAAAGAACCAGCATAAACCAGTTTAAACCGGCATGCTAGCATCAAAACAAACTTAACCAGCATTGCTGTTTTTTTTCAGCAACGTGTGGGTACTTCTTTTCCTACAAAATCCAACCCAATCTCACGAGAAAGTGTAACTAGGCCTATTTTACAAGGTTGTGATTTATTATGAAAGCGCATGATGTAACTCATAAGAAAATGCATGTTTTTTAGGAAAACAGCAACATTAAAGTCCATCCCTAAACATAATTGCCAGTGGGGAATAAGCAGACTGTACTAAAACCTATTTATTAGATACAAATTCATATAAATTAGCCTTCAGTTCGGCAAAACAAGTATTAGTTATGAATAGAAATGGACTGTGTTATAATGGCCATCAGTGTCTTTGTTAGCTTATGTTCTAGCATAGCATACAGATACCTAATTAGCCTAATAGCTTGGCTTTTACACCACTCATTTGCATTTGCCCTACATGTATTCACAACCGTCTATAATGTAATTATGTGTTAAATATCCAGAGAATTCATTAATAAAAAGCCTGATGTAATCAAGAGTGGGAAGATCAGACACTGGGAGAAGAAGCAGGTGAACATTTCTTCCACTTACTGAACTGCACACAGCAGATCAATGGCTTTCACTGTTAAAGATGATTTAAAATGAACAGAGCACTTAAAAATCACCAGTGAGCCACATGGATTTTTTTTTTCTTTGCGCTTTTGGGTGCTTCATTAAGTGTTGGAAGTGAGTCATAATGTACTTCCATTAAACTCAATTCACACAGCAAGCTACTAATTAAATGGTCTATTTTTGTGTTGTGCAGCAGAAAAAAAAATAGAGTAAATGATGACAATTTTCATTTTTGGAAGAACTGTTCTTTCCATTAAGCAGTTTTAGGTTAGTTCAGATAATTTATCATAATAAAGCATTACAGAAAGAAAACCTACAAATAGGCTGATCAATCGTTGATGATTCATAGATAACAATGCAGTAAGTAATGAACAGTGCTACATTAACACTTTAGCTACTACTATAAACTAAAATGGTACAAAAATACGTAAGCAGTAAATTTAGATCTGAGAGTTCTTTATTAGGTACTAAGTAAGACTGGCCTCTAACTATGCAAAATTCTATATAAAAAAAATACCAGTTAATTTGCTACAAACACAACATCAACATGTTTGAGACAAAATAAATAGTCTTTTTTATTCTGAATATGAATGCATAATTACTCGACTCTTACCTAATCACTCTGCATGAACTACTAATGATCTGAAGCATTATTTTAAAGTGAAAAGCACGAATAACCCAGGTTCCCTGAGACACGGGAAAAACCTTTTTTTTTTTCTTAAAAAAATTATGGTCCAGATCACTAAAAGTTCTTAAAGAGTTGCTAGGTAACACTTGCATAATTACTAATGCATTTGATGAATACAGGGGTGTCATAGTTGGGTGAAAAGTGGGACTAAATTACCAGGGCCCCAAGTGGTGGGAGGGCCCCTGAGGAGTGAAATATTGTTTTCCTTTCAATATATTTTTAAGATCACAATAAATGCGGTTAACTAATGTAAATGCTAATATTTTGGGTAAATGCATCAGTTGATTGATGTATTAGATTAGGTGTGAACCTCAAGCTTACGGGGTCCATTGGCCACTGCTTGTGCATAGGGCCCAGAATTTGGTTCTACGCCCCTGGATGAATACGATAAAAGAGATGGTAAATCATAATTATTTGAATTCATTAATTCATTAATGATTCATTAATTAATTCTTTATAATTTGTCAGAATGTTATTAGTTATTAGAAAGTTATTAGTTTGTAATGAGGACAACATCATACAGTCATGACCTCGGTCCTAAATGAGTTTATCTTGCTTCCATATTAGTTTATAGTACTGTAGTAGCTGACCTGTTACTGTAGAACTACTCATCAGTCCTGTATTACTTCATTTAGTTACCTATTAATTGACTGTTTTTCTGAAGCGTGTTTTTTTGTTGATTGAATTATTGGTGTGTGTGTGTATATATGTATTTTTGCTGTGCGACTCACTTGGCCACTGGACCTCATAGGTGTAGCCCAGGTTTTCTGGGGCAGTGACAAACATTTCAGCATTTCTGACTGGTGGCCAAAAAGGAACCATATTGAACTCTCTGTTGTGCCCAATTGGAGCGTTTTCCTCAGGATAGATCACTGTGCCTGCTGCGTAAGTACAAAGAACATGCAGCTGATGAATGAAACTCTTTTCGGTTATCTATGTATGTACATTATGTGTGTGTGTTTACCAGCAGTGTGTCTCTGAAGCCATTCATCAAAGATGGCATCAGTGAATGTGTGAAGCAGGACAAAGATGGGGTCATTTGGTGACAGGTGAGTCTGTCCACCTGTGCCGTTGAGAAACAAATGAGCCAGGTTGTGCAGACTCCTCACTACTGGGTCATAGTTTCCCTGGGGAGCACTGTAACCTAGTGACACACAAGAACACCAATTAAAAGTCTCCTCGCTTTTAGTTTATGCAGGTGGTTGTTTAGTATGCTTGTCTGTGCTCCTAACATTTTTCAAAAAACTTTTTTAAAAAAGTAGTGTTATGCGCAGTTGTGAGTGTATCATACCCTCAATTGTGTTCCTGAAGCTCTGAGAAGAAGTTGAGTAATATGGTGGGGTGTCAAAAGTGTTCAGCTCCAGACAGTCAACGATGTCCTGTGGTTCTGGTAATCTTTGAACCATGGGTCGAGCCACATTACCAGCTGGGTTTCTCCTGATTGGACTTGTCTCTGAACCTGAATACAAACCAATGAGAGAATGTAAATAACTTTTGATCAAATTCGATTATCAACAATATCATTATTAAAGACCATCAGGAATTTGTGTGTCAAGGGCAATATAAAATATTACCTAACCTTTATATCATTTTGGATTTGTTTGTTTTAAAATCATATCATGTGGTGCAACTCCCCAATACAATATAACATTTATAATTTTGTAAATAAAATAATTTAAAAAGTTTTATGTTTTTAAATGTATTTCTATTTATCTCAGCTAGTTGCCAAGGCAAGATTTCACATTTAAATTTAGTTTAACTTGATGCACCAAAATTAGTAAACATAAGTACAATTGTATAGTACTTAAAAATAAAACTGTTTAGATAAATATTAAAAAAGCTATGAAGAACTACAAAGACAGAATATTTTAAAACGTAGACACTAAACTAAAAATTAACCATGGAAAATTAAACTATAATAATTCAAAAAACTATAATGTTTTATAGTAACTAATAAGAATACAGTACTGGCATGTATTCATGGTGTACAGAAAATAATTGTTATAACTTTTTATAAATATTACATTTATTGGGCATTTTCAGCCTTTATTGGAGAGGACATCAGAGAGCTCAAAGGGAGGAGAGAGGGGCAGGATTGACCAAAGGACCTCAAGACGGGAGTCGAACTCGGGTTGCCACAAGCGCAGCTGATGGTTGCACCCCATTTTTATGTGAGTTATATAGTATGAAATCAAAATTTGTCTTTCATTTGACATTTGTTTTGACCCACAAAATAAACCTCTTAATGAGGTCCCATAGACTGTGAGAAAGAAGCATCATAAGATTGAATATTAATAATATTCACTTTGTCTGCAATCGTGAGTCACTTGCAAATACAATCACATGATCCTAATAGTTTTGCCCATATAAGGTTTGATCTTTCTTCTGAGCTCTCGAAATGCCTCAAAGGATTAGTTCAAACAGCATGTGAGCAGTCTTAGGTCTTGGAATGCATGTGTGTGTGTGTGTGTGTGTGTGTGTGTGTGTGCTTTGCTGTTGCAGATGGTCTCCAATGTCTCACACTCCCCCACACTCTCACAGATCTCCCACCAAGGAGAGGACACAAAATTAGACGTGTGTTTTTGCAGTATTCTGAGTGTATGTGTTTGTGTGATGTAGAGGCAGTGTGTGTTATTTGTATGTTGTGTGAGTTTGTCATACTGTTGCAGATGGTCCCCAGTGTCTCATACTCCTCCACACTCTCACAGATGACTCTCCACTGAGAGAACACAGAGTTGGAACTGATGCCGTTGGTGTCAAAGCTGCTTCTGGCTCCCAGCAGGTCATCAGTGCAGATATCACACTCACTGCCTCCTATTGCAAAGTTCCAGTACGGCAGGGCAAACGACGGGTCCCCCAGCATGTCCTGTGCACACAAACACATGCATATCCCAACATGTCCCATTAGCTGATTCTTCTATCAATGGGGAATAGTTGGTATTTCTGCTCACTGCGCAGGATAATAAGACTTGCAAAATAGATTTTTCCAGATTAAAGCATATGTCTAACAAAACTTTAGAGGATTAGCTTAAAACAATGAAAAAGGAACCATACGGTAAATCAATTTTGTTTAATTTAAGCTAAGACACACTCTCTGAAAAAATGTGTCTTGAGAAAATAAGTTTTATATAGTTCCCAAGTAGGGAACAATATAAAACTGCCACATAAGAAATTAATCAATCAACTGGTCAGTCAAAAGTAAAAAATCTTTATGAGATAAAAAGTCAAAATAAAGAAATACTCATTGTCAAAATAATAAAAATTAATCAAATTTATGACAAAATATTTAATCTAATTTAGACTTTTTGTCGCATGAAGTTTTAATACCATACTTTCCATACTTTCAGGACATTTTTTGCATCAAATGCATGACTTTCTTTCCTTATGTGGCAGAAATGGGCTTCCATACTACAAGAATGATTTCCCCCAAAAATTATTTCTGTAATTTTTTTCCATATTCAACATGACAGAAATTGAATTTTTGGAGGAAATCTTTCTTTTAGTATGGAAGCCCATATAGGGTAGCTCATTTAAATATAATATTAAAAAGTTTAAAAAATCTCTAATATTTGGCATCATAATATTGGCCATATTGATACTTTGCTAGGAGTTTAATTGACAGGTGATCTGACCAATCATAATGCCAGATCTGCCATTTTGTTCTTACGAGGTATGAGTCTTATGACCAACTTTTGTAATACTTTTAGTTGTTTTGAAGCTTGAAAGCTTCAGTCCCATATTCATTACATTTGCCTGTAAAAGTGCAACCAATGCATTCTTTAAACCATCTCCCTCTGTATTTGACAAAAGAAGTAAGTCATACAGTTTTGGAGTCACATGACGATTTTGTAACTCTGTTTTCTGCTGTGTAATTATCATGATCTGTTTTGGCTCACCTGCATGTCTCTCTCCAGATGTAACAGGTGGTACCGGTGCCAGGTGACAAATCCTGGTCCTTCGTGAGAGAAATCCACACCACCAAAGCTCTGCTGGCCTGGACCCATGTAAGTCTTACTGACTGAATAGTAGTGGGTCCAGACAAAGTAATTATAAATGGTGATGTTCTCACACTGTACACTTGCTCCATCAGGACCCAAAATTTCCTGATAGCGACGGGTACAGATGACCAGGTCAGGATGGACAGTTCTTTTAGCCTGGTCCAGAGCATTCACAAAGGCTCTTTTCTCATCTGTAGACATCTGCATGACATTGCGTCGCACTAAGAACACACACAAACCCAGATGAGATAGAAACCAAAGCACACCAACATTACATATTACATGTATTTAAAGTGCGTATCTGCGTGTGTTTGGATGTCCGTCCTCACCCACGGTGGCTCTTTGATCGCAGTTTGGCCCTGTCAGGCCATGTCGGCATCGCCCACAGTCAAATCCACTGAAGTTTCCATTACACTGGCAGGTCCTGTTAAAGAATCTCAGTGGCCATCGCTCTCTATCATCCCGCCCATCGTGAGGATACTGAGGCCCATGTGGATGGCGGTCAGCAGCAATTGACACACATTGACCTCTCCCAGTACTGGATCCACACTCATCACTGGGCAGTCCAGTAGGCGATGGGCAACAGGTGCCACTCTGCAGACCTTCTGGTGTCACACACTGACGTGGGAACTGAGCGTGCGTCAGCACAACGCACATTAGCACTAAACACACACTCTTCCACATCCTGGAAAGACATATATGGGCCCATATGCATAAAAGTGCCCCTATTATGTATTTTGAAAATGACCTTTCATGCAGTCTGTAACACAGGTCTAAGTGAATGAAAACATCCTGCAGATTTAAGTCTTAAATCTGCAAGTGCACCGTGTAGAAAATTATTGTTTCTCAAAAGAAATAGTCAACAATTCCTAAGCCATGTTGACATCATCAACATGAAAAATTACGCAAAGGAGTTCATTGTTTATTCCACAGCATGCTATTATAAACCTAACTTTATTACATCTGGAGATGCCAGGCAGTTTTGAGCAGTAAAATACGTTTCTAAAAAATCTCTCCAAAATTGCATAAACTGTGAAACTTAATTATAATAACTGTTAAAGTTATTATAGTATCTATCAATCATAAAAATAAGCTTTTGGGTTTTTTTCTCAGTTATTTCACTTTATGCTTGTAATATTGTTTTTTTTTTTTTAAGTATTTTTCAAAGAAAATATATATTGTATCGAATCAAAACAAAAATAAATACAGAAGCTATATAATATGAATAATTTTCAGAAAAAGTGCCTTAAATTAATAAATGACAAATTTTCTTATCTTGTTGGAAACCTTTTTTATGTGTTATAAACTTTTTTTAATGTTTTTTATTATTACTTTCTTTACACGATATTTGAGGTGAGTGCAAAATGTGCCCAGTAATATCCACTCTAAAATCTGAAAAATGCAAGAAATGTATTAAACTGTCAAAAAGAAACAATGGAAAGCTACAGATTTTTTTTTATCTCTCTCTTTAATATTGTTTTAGTTTTAGTTTTTTGAAGTAGTATAGGCTTGCCGTTGTATAGCAGCCTTCTAGAGAGCATTTGAGAAGCATCTAAGGATGTAGACTAACTTCACAACCTCAAACTGTCTAACCTGCTGAGTAGTTATGTCCTCAGAGCAAACCCACACATAAGGATTGTGTTAATGATTTCCTTTATCGATTTGTCATCTTGACTCTTATGATGGCAAAAAGCTCCTATATCTATGCTCATCATAAATTCTGAACTGATTTATCAAACAACTATTTATCCATGTCATGCCCTAGTGGGCCACCATGTCAGTCTCCAACCAATGCATTGAAATAAAGAGTAAAAAAAATAATAGAACTAAAGAAAGATCAAATAAAAGTATGTACCTTATATCATCCGTTCTCTCTTTTCTGCCCAACTCTTTCTCTCACACACTCTGTTTCTCCTGCACTGTAGTGCCCCCCTGTGCTGCCCCCTGGCCAACTCTTTTATACTTACACCCCTCCTGACTGCACTCATCTGTCTGATCCCTCCATCCCGTGATCAGCAGCCAGTAGAGAGAGAGAGAGAGAGAGAGAAAGGGTAAAAACGCTGCCTACAACTTTCTTTTCCCTTTAATGAATGTGGCTCTTCATTTGTGTCTGTTGGTTTGACCTTTTCAAAGTCTGATAGATCAGTGGTCTTTGTTTTCATAACAGAATATAAAAAGTGGACAGAAACAAACCATTTATTAATGAAAAGACATGTGTCTCAAGTCTGTTATGAAAGGGTTGTGCAGGAAAGACATTTGAATTGTTTTCAATTAGTACATATCCCAAATACAGTGTTGGGCACATTACTTTAAAAAGGTAATTAGTTATAGTTACTAGTTACTTATAACAAATAGTAACTGCCTTATAATAGTAACTAATTACCAGGGATAGTAACTATTGCGATACTAAAAAAATCAAATGGCAAACTTGGATGCCCCTCAATATTATATGTTAAATTAATAAAACTAACTGGTGGTGGTGCTTGTTTATCATTTAATGTTTTTATAAAAACCGGGGCAAAGAATTAAAAGATAACAAAACTACGAATTACTAATAATAATAACAATATAAAACGCACTACGTATTAATGAGCTGCAGGGTTCATGAATATTAATCACGTAGTATGCGTTCGCGCGAATTGATTTGCTGAAATCAAAA
>JAUCNO010000626.1:3919699-3946825 GCA_032353835.1 Enteromius viviparus | reverse complement strand
AGATAGATAGATAGATAGATAGATAGATAGATAGATAGATAGATAGATAGATAGATAGATAGATAGATAGATAGTTACAAGTTGGAAATGTTCCTTTTGCACAATTAATTTTTTTCTTTTCAAATCGCACATCACATTGGAAAGGTTTTTTTATATATAAACATTAAGGAAATCATCAAAAGTTAAAAAAAAAAATATATCAGACAGGGTTAGGCCTAGGGACATTTCCAACTTGCCTTGATTGTATCAAAAAGACCATGGATTGTGTTTGAGGAACATTTTACCATCTATAGCGATTAATTGTTTGACAGAACTAATATAATATAATAATATAATATAACATAACATAACATAACATATAAATACAGCATGTCTCAGCATACAGTATATTCCGATGTTATAAAAAAATATATTCAGACTATCAAACAACATTGATGAGTGTTGTGTATGCGTTTTCAAAAACAGTTTGTGGAAGTTTGTTTAGTTAACATTTATCTTTTAAATGTTTAAATGATATTTAGTTGACATACGTGTAGAGTCAACATGTTCCTCTAGCGGCGCATCAGTATTTTCGAGCCTTAATTTGAGAACTGGTGTTGGTGACAGTTCCTCAACAGTGTTCATCAACACCGGTACACCCTGATTGTTCTTGTTCGGGTCTCTGGAGTTGATAATCTCGTTTACATCACTGGCCTCATGTGTTTTACCTGTAAAATCTGAAGAAGGTTCCACACATTCATTGTGTTACAAATAGACAGGAGGCGACAGGTTTGACAGGAAATTTGTGTCATCAAGAGCCTCACCGCCTGTTGCTTTTGACTTCGTGATAACAGGCTCCTGCAACTTAATTGGTCCCTGAGTATCTACGGTGACCTCTGTTGTGAAATAGGGGAGACATTTAACAGAGTGGTGAAAATTGCAGAACAAAGATGAGATGAGAGCTGGAGGACACGTATGGAATTTAAAATGACGCTCTCACAGTACATACTTGTGTGAGACACAACAACTAGGTATAAAAGAGTTCAATATAGGTTTAAAGAAGCTTTTGCAAAGAGATGTTTGATTGCCAGTATACAAAATTACTATATATTGTATTTAAGGCCATTTTCATGATGTTGGAAAGAATGTTGCTAAGGATATTGGTAAGCAACTAACAACTAAAATCGTCAAGTTTTAATAAAATACTTACTCTCATAAAATATCTTTGAATCACTAAATCATTTATAACAGATTCTCATTTCTTACACAAATCTATCCCGTGCGCAGAAATGAAGAAAGTCTGCTTTATCTGACTACAACCAACTGTGACAGAGGCCATTTGATTCAGTGGAGCATGAAGTGCTTTTAGTAGGATTGGAGGGTAAAGTCCATGTTGTGTGGGAATTAAGGTTTAGGGGTATCTTAGCTTCAGCAGGATGAATGTGTTTTTGTATGTAGGTCACAGGAGCAGCAGGAGCAGGAACATATAGGACAGTGGTTCATTAGAAATTAGGCTCTGGAGCTTTGGACAGACACCAAAACAGACCACACTCTCATTCATTTAGGCAGATCTTAAAATGCAACTTGATATCATTAGTTCTTAATATAGGATGGGATATTTTTGGGAGTGCAGTTCTAACACTTCTGTATATTTTTATATATTCCAATATGTTATTAACTAATGGATAGAATATGAGACATACAAAATGTATGAATGCTTTTGGGAATATTGAATTGACAGTATTATTGGTGGGAAGTGTTTCTGTGTGTGTGTGTGTGTGTGTGACACTAACACACATGAATGCATATAAATACATATGGATGACATTACATTTACAATATAAAGATTTAAAAAAAAACTGATTTGTAAATACTTTTATGCTTTAAATTATACTTAAAAGTTAACATGGCCATTTTGGATGTTTTAGCACATATCCAAGCATACTAAAATGTATGTATAAATGTTAGTACAAATATATGAATACTGACATCAGGCTATAAAATAACACTTTTTTCATTTCTTTCAATATGTTTCAGTGACTATTTAGTCTTGTAAAGGAAGATATTATTATTGTTTGCAGGTGTTTGTGTGGGCTTAATTATTCCCCATACTCCCAAAAGATACTTATCCTTTGATTAAAAAACCCCAACAATTGGTATTTTACCACATGATTCCTATTTTATTCTATTTTATTCTATTTAGGAAGATTCCACAACATTATTCAATGCAGAATTGAAATGAAGTGATAGCGTCTAAATCCCCATTGTGCACAGCCTGAGTGAGCAGTGTATTTCAGTATATTTCAGTGTGTGACTGTGTAATTAATGGTGGATAGATGACTCAGAGTGCACCCAGGAGCCAGACATCTCCAGAGATACATGTTATGAGTCTTTTCGCTGTTATAAACTGAAGGGATGCCCCTAGGCAGCTTTGTTCCTTTGCTGTATTATTGTAAGTGCAAAGATCAGACAGTGAAAGTCTAATTGCATTAGTTTTGGAGGGAGAAACACTATCACAATTGGGAAAGCATAACTAAATCATTTGCTGCTGTGGTGTACAACTGGTCTAGAAAATTATATGCTTCTAACAGAAAGCAAAAATTGAAATTTGGTATTTAGAGGTTGAGTTGTATCACTTGTATTGGTTTAAAATTGTCTTGGGTGGTAAATGCACTTTAATTATAAGTTCATTACCTGGTTCCTGTCGAGTTTTCTCCAGTACCGTTTTGTCGGTTGGATAAACCTCTTCCTTTCGTGATACCTTCTGGAGCTGTGCCTCTACATCCTCTCTCCTTGCTTCAACTTCAATCACACTTTCTTCAGTTTCCGCTACTTCCTGTTCTTCCTCTTCCTGTTCTGCTTCATCCATATCAACCACTCCACCATCTGGACCCATCTGTGCTGTTACTGCCTGCCATTCCTCTTGACTATGCTCTAATTCTTTATCCCATTCTGTATTTTTCCTTTCCACCGATTCTTCTTTTCCTTGTAGTTTAACTTGTCCCCCCCTTATCATCATCTCTACTTTCTCTATTTCCCCCTTTGCAGTTTTCTCTTCCGTCTGAGACAACTGAGCCTCATTCTTAGCGAATCCCTGATCTGGCTCTTGTACATGTTCATCTTCAACCACTTGCATTTCTGCAGCTCCTCTTTCTGATTGTTCTTCTTTTTGTGTATCAGGATACATCTGAACAGGTGATTCATCTGCATGGCTTTTGTCAGTCATTGGTTTGCGCTCTGCAACAATCTCAGGGTCTCGCAAAACTGATTCTAGTGATTCCTGAACTGAATCTACTTCCTCAAAGAACAACTCTCCTGGTTTTATAAGTGATTTCTCACCTGGCTCTGAAATTGAAGACTCATCCTGAGGTATCAGTCCTTGATTCTCCTCTGCAAGCTCAATATCTGGACTCAGACCTTCTTGAGCTGGTTCCTCAAATGTCTGTTTGCTTGATTCTAAAAAATGAGCATCTGGTTCTCCTTCAGTGATCACCGCTGCCTCCTTTTCAGCTGCTACTTCGGTTGTATAATCGGCCACGGTCTCCACTGGTGACTGCACATCTGGAGTCTTCTGTGGCGAGAGTTCACCTACGACCTGCTCCAAGGCCTGGTTTACTGTGCCGGTTGTCGAGATCTGTACTGCCTGCTCAAAGGCTGCCTTAACTGCATCAATCACATCACCCAGGCTTGGTGGGGCTGGTTCAGGGTCAGGGGAGGGGAGAGCATCATCTGCGCAAAGCAGTGAAAAGAACTTCAGACTCTAGAGCAAATTTGACCAGGTCAACATTGTCAAGTTGCTAAACTGCAGCAGGGTTACATCATTCTTTCTGTGAGTTTGAATAGCACCAGGTTAAGAAAAAATTGCCTACATTTCAGTTTATGAGTTGGAATTTGAATTAAATGGAAAGGAATTGGAATTTCTATCTATCCATACTTCCGTCCATCCACCTATCCATCTATCATCTATCCATCTATCTATCTATCTGACTTTGAAAAGTTCTAATGAAACAAAAATACCAATATATCTTTTCTTTCATTTTGTGACAGGCAGCTTACTGTAACAGACCATAAAAAAAGAAAGCAAATGTACTAAAGGAACTTGGAACTTACATAGATTTTTGATTGTGTTTTGTTTTTGACATGAATAAGCTCACTCAAGCATTGAAAATGTCTTTTGCGTACATCACCAGAGAGAAGTCATTATCACCGGAAGATAATGTTGTGACATATTTACATGCTCATGGATGATTAGCTCACTAAAGGCTAATATAAACATGTAAAATAACATACATTAATAAAAACAGTTTTTGTATTAATACATTCTGTCTTTGCTACCTCAGTTTATATTCAGTTTAAATTCAGGGATTTGATTACGAGCCATTCTCAGCTGAATTCTGAGCGGTGCACAACCCTGATGAACAGTGCCAGCGGTCACAGAGAACACTGTTAAAATCTGAAGCCATTAACAAGCTTTTTAACAAAATTTCATACAGTTAAGATCCAATTATATTTGTGATGACAGACTTAGCTTAACACTTTCTCTAGGGTAACAGTTGTTTTTACTTTTAAAATCACAGTTTCTTAAAATAGTGATTGTATGTCGTGACTCTACATGCATTTTGAGCTCTGTGCCTGAAAATACTTATAAAAATCATCAGATGCTGAAACTAACTGAAATTCTGCAATGCGTGTTTGGAAACAGAAATGGTTGACTTTTCACTAAAAACAAAAGCATATTAATTGAACAAGAAAATGCTGTACCAAATGTATTTACTTTCATTATGATATATTTTGTAAAAGTCATCTTCAATTTAGGCCTTTGTTTTCACAGCAATTTTCAAAGGAAAGTGCAATAGATTTGTGTGAATTCCCGTGAAATGTGAGATCTCACAGTTGATTTGCATGAAGGTGTTGCGGTGCTGGGAAATAGGGATTGAATCACTTTTATAGGCCTGAAATGAAGAAGCTAATGGGATCTCAGTCTGGAGTCTATAGAGATATTAGTTTGTTTGTACTACAGCCAAACTCAAGCTGAGGCTGCCAGGGCTGTGGTTACCATTCTGCCTTGACAAACTGATTTGAAGTTGTTATTGGTTTCAGATCTGGTCGACATGTAGAAAACTGGCTTTTAAGCAAATAATCAGCAAACTGCTTTTGGAATGACCAGGAAAATTGATGATGCAGATAACATTTTAGTAATTGATCTCAACCTCAAATGCAAAATCAGTGAAATGTACTGAAATCTAATGCTGACTCAACATAGACTAAGCTGTTTTGCCCCAAGGGTAATATCCTTTATATAGACTGTACAGTAATCTGATTCCTTAACATCTGGTTTCAAGCTCAATTTTACAGTGTCATGAAAGAAAATGTTACCATACCTTGTGCCTGACAAAGATGAAACAGCAACATCACTAACAATCCATTATGAGAACACAGTCCCATGTTGGAAAACCACAGATATCCGAAACTGCCTTCTTTTTGTAGGGTCTATTTGTTGGTGTTTGTGTTTTTTTTAGAGTGTTTGAGATGGATGAGGGAATTAGCTGGCTCCAGGTGTGTTGAACTCAAAAGTGGAGGTCTCTGGACTGGGATCCTCGATCTCCCTTTGAGTTGGCGTCAAGAACAACGAGGATTTGCCCTCGTCTGGAAAAGTCGCAAGGCTTCGCAGAATGCTGTGTGGAATCGCACCAAGCCACGATGACATATCTCACTCGTATGGTAATTAATGCCTACCTGTGAGTTCATCAGGGCAGAACATTAGGGCAATTCAAGAGTGAGAGAACATCATTGTGGAGATCTACACGCTACAGTTTTATTTTGGAACTTTTTTTACTTTGATTGAGGTAAAACATTGAGTTAAGTGACCAATGACTTCATAAAATAACTTAAAGCATAACTTATTAAAGTACTCAGTTTATTGTGCTTTGGTTTAACTGTATAGTACATTGCATATGCTAATGTGCCACTCCATATTTTTAACCGTACAATGCATAAAGGTGGTCCAATTCCACACATTGTTGTTCTGATATATTCCTTGATATTCCATGTATCCATGTAAGATCATGAGTTGAAGAAAATAACATTTGTGTCCATAAACGTGGACAATCTTTTTTATTGCCATTATATTTTGAAATAAAATATAATATATAATATAATATTTAAATTAAATAAAAAATAAAATAAAATAAAATAAAATAAAATAAAATAAAATAAAATAAAATAAAATAAAATAAAATTAAATTAAAAACATTCCTTGACTTTTTCATGCACTACTCAGGACATAAGGTGCATTGCGCCACAGCTATGAAGCTAAAAAAAATAAAATTGATAATTTTAAATAAACTGAAAATTAGATTTGTTTTTTTGGTTGCTTGTTTATTCATTCATTCACTCTAGAAACAATTTAATCATGCTGAAAATCAATATAAAAACATGCATTTTCTTCAAAGAATACTCTATGCACTACAAGCCTTTTTTCACAGCTGATTACAGACGCATTTACAATAAATAAAGTTTCTAATTTTGGCTCTGTTATGTTATTAAAATGACAGATATTTAATTAAAATAGTTTTGTTGATTAGGTCCAGCCAGAAGCACCTAAAACTTCTGTTCACTAATGAACAGCAGCTTGAAAGCCTCGTGCGTTTGGTCTGCTGGGCTTTACTCCGTTAATTCAAAGAATTTCTGGAATGCTCTTGCCTGAAGTTCACTGTTCTGAATGGGACCCAAAAGCAGGCATGATTTCAGTCATTAGTTTCTAACTCACATCATAACTAATTCACATGACCATCATAGTTTCTGGCACGTTGCCGCAGCCCTGAGAACCTAAAATTTTTGTTCCTCCACTTTTTCCTCCCAGCGTTTTGGATAAAAGTTGCTTTGTGTTCAATAACGTTGGCTCAGTTGCTCATATGACAAAACTGCTCTTATAAAAGAGTTTTATGAAGCCTTAATGTATTCCTAAAGGGAAAAAGAATAAGGTGAGAGAGGACAGAGCCCAATCAATGGGTCTTGGTGAGATCAATGATGTTATCATGGGCACGAGGGAATTTTTAATGGCCGTTAAAATAGTGTTTTGTTGTTTGCAAAATAACAAAAACTCTTTGTTACCCACCGCTGCGGACAGATACTTCTTTTTCAAGAGTTTCCTCCTGCTTTATTATTCTCTTAGGCTTTGTGGGTGCTGTGGTTCGTGACTGTACAGAGATTAGACCAGTGTAGTCTGACAGTGAGCTATGCTAATGCAGTCACATGCCGCTCACATTGTGTGCGCTAAAGCCCGGCAGGAGAGAGGCACTGTTAGCTTGTGACTGCACTGGGATTACTGAGCCATGCAACGCAAGACCCAAACACACTCATACAACAGGAGGGAGCTGAACGCACTCACACACGCACTTGCTCAAGGCCCTGAAATTCACAAGGATAAACAATTCCTTTATTTCAGTTTCAAAGGGAACATTATTATGATGCTCAATTTTTGAGGACATTGTCATGTAGGCATAGACAGTGTGATTTGAAATAATGATCACCATTAATAAAACACCATAGGGAACGCTTTAGGGAGAGTAGCATGATACTCATTTTTGTTTTCTTATCTATTGATTCATTCAAAAGTTTTGACAAAAATGTAATGTAAAAATGTAACTCAACAGCTGGGTTAGTCCATATTTGACCCAAAGTTTGATTGAAACAACCCAGCATTTTTTAGAGTGTACAGGGTGGGCCATTTATATGGATACGCCTTAATAAAATGGCCACCATGGTCACCACTAGGGCTGAACGATATGGACAAAATTTCATATCTCGATTTTCATGCCAGATATCTCGATATCTATGCGATAACGATATATCGATCAGCCCTAGTTACCACCCATCATGAAAAGTTTCCCCCCTCACATATACTAATGTGCCACAAACAGGAAGTTAATATCACCAACCATTTCCATTTTATTGAGGTGTATCCATATAAATGGCCCACCCTGTTTAACGGTTTAATATTTATTTGTTGTTTTTAGATAGAGCTTGAAGAAATAATAAAGAAAATCCTCATTAAAGGAATTAAATTATTGAAAAGCAAAATTTATTAATCTGTCTAATAAACCTGACATTGTGCATTAGAAATATGGTTAATTCTTTGATGAATTGCTTTTGTTCCCCTTGCTTTGGATAAAAATGTAAATGCATAATACTTTGTTTTTATTTCTTAGAATAAAAATGCACAGTGTAACTGCCTCACAGCTTATTAAAATCAGTTAAACACTTTGGTAACACCGTACAATAAAGTTCATTTAGTTAACATGAACTAAGAATGAGACAACACTATACAGCATTTAGTAATCTTATTGCTAATTTCAGCATTTATGCATTATTAAAATTACAAGTTGTGTTTGTTAACATTAGTTAATGCACTGTGACCTAACATGAACTAAAAAGGAGTGATTGTATTTTTATTATTTACCATTAACAAAGTTGAATAAATACTGTAAGAAATGTATTGTTGATTGTAGTTCGTGTTAGTTAATACATTAACTAATGTTATTGTAAAGTGTTACCAAAACTTTTAGTGCAACCAACATGCAGAAACATGGAGAAAAAAAATACTTGTATAAATGAACTTGAATGTACTTGAATTTTCCTTCTATACAGTATATGTAATTGAACACAATATTACTCTTATTGATGACAACATAAGGGACTTTTGAAAGACATCTGCATTTAACTTTTAAACTTGCCATTGGATCAAAGTGCACGCTCTCCTTTAGCCTTCACAGCTTAATGTCAGTGCGCAAGAGACCTTGCACACATTTTTAATACCGTGATTGCAGACAGGGATCAAAACAGTTTATTCATCACATTCATCTTCTTACAGTAGAATCCCTGTGAAGGTACCGAACAATAAGGTTTGCGTATGTTCCAGTGCGATTATGTAGTTGCAGGAATTTTCAAAGAGACCAGCAAAAATGTTATCATAAACACATCATTAAAGACATCACGACTGGTTTAAACACCACAATCGTTAGTGAATACAGGGTGTGATCAAAGTCTCTCGTTTGGATCATTATGACAGTTCCAGCTAAAAAATGATTCACTATAGCGTATGCCAGGCATGAAGAAAGCAACTAATTATTTTGAAAATCTGACAGAGATGATGTCATGGTACCTAAAAATGGTGGCTGTGCTTGTGTCCCTGCGTGTGAGCGTGTACGTGAGGAACAGAGAGAGAGGAAGAGAGGGAGAGGAGCATGTTTGATGTGGATTTCGAGGTATCTAGGACATCTTTTTAGGTCAAAAACTTCAGAAATTCTGTTTTCAGAAAGCTTCCATTTTTCATATGTAAATCAGCTCCATGGAAGCAACAGAAACAACAGCACCAATGATATATGCGTTATTAATATTCAGAGAGAAACTTCTAATTTATGCAGCCTTCATTAGGAAACTTATCAAAGGAGAGAGCCAGTATCCGTAGCATTACCAGTCGACAGACACGCTGATTTTGCTGTGTGTGTTTGAGCATGTTTGCGCAAGGCTAAGAGAGAGATTGTTCCCAACAACAGGGATGTTTTGTTGAAAGCTGTCTCTCATTTCCTGTTCACTTCAATGGTCTAATACAATTAGGAGAATAGAGGCCTACTACTGAAACAGTAGTATTTAAAGGTTTGTTTGTAGTTACTTTTTCATATCTAGCTCTGGATTTTGCTGGTTAGCATGGCCATGTGAGCCTCTGCTGGTAGGTGCACAAAAAGTAATATTTCTGACCAATAGAAGATGGGGAAACCTGCTTGGAAACAGTTATTTTGCGTGCACTTTGAGCCCAGAAATCAGTTCAACTGATGTGCCTCGTCAAATGTCCAATATTCTAGCTACTGTAACATTTATACTAAAGTTGTAATTAACGCAATTAATGGGCACTTGTCCAACATGTGACTATAAAAATAAAATCTTAGTTTTAAGTAAGATGCTCTGCCACTGCTGATTTATGGAAGTAAATATGGACTGTAAGGTATTAAATGTATTGATTAGTATGTCAACTAAATGGAATGTCATTAACTTACAATGTAATTATACCTTCTGACTGAAAACAGATCCACTTCCACTTTCACTTGATTCTGGTCCAAATAAAGGATCATGGTTTGACTCCAGTATTGCCCAGTTAACCCCTGCTGGTAAAAGCTGTAACATAATTCTGCTGCCATAAAGAATATTTTCTATTGACAACCATAATAAAATACATATTGCAAACAACATACAAAATTGCAAATTTAAAACATTATTTTAGCAAACCTTTTTTTTGTTGCCATTGACAGAATCAGTTTTAATCCATTTTTATTCATTTTTGTAGTCTATTTTGTCAAGACATTATTTCCCATTTCTGTTTTTAATCTACAATATTGAGTTTTACATGCAGGCCTTAGCTATAGCAACCTAAAAGTTTAGTCTGGCATACAACTAATTGATTAAGAAAAGCTGTAGGCTATATAAAGTTTTTTTTTTAGAATGACCCACCTGCAGCAAAGTCCAAATAACTTTACTCGTTTCGTTTGTCATATTCAGTTTGCTTAATAGTCGACGTAAGACAACTTGCTAAGATTCATGGCTCCCTGTCCAGTTTCCTCCATTACCAAGGATTATATTCAGGGTTGCCAGGTATTCCCAATAAAACCCGCTCAATTGCTACTCAACAGTAAAAAATCGGGAGGGGTAAGATGCAAGTTTTTAACGGTGTTTCCATGGAACAATTTGCATGCCAGCTTCCAACTATCAGAGTTTCGGGGTAGTTTCGACCCCCGGACATGGTAAACGACCTGCAAAAAGTATCCCAATTCCGCGAAGAAACCGCGGACTTGGCAACACGGATCATATTAGTTTATCTGAGCCTATGTAATCCATGGAACCGACACATAGGGCTCCTCCCTTCTTCGAGAGATCATTAAACAATATCCTCTACTTAAATAGAGCGCTTACATAAGCATTGTATATTATGTAAGAGGGATGCCTTTATTAATATTTCATACATGTGTGGTGGTGGTCTGTGTTTGATGTTCCTCCTGAATTATCTGCGTCCCTTCCTTGAACACTCAAGGTGGTCCACGAGCACGAGAGAATATACCGTGGGAGTCTACGCGATCATTATTTAACACACACACACACACACACACACACACACACACACACACAGAGTGTAGAGACAGACATACTAAGTCACAGAGGTGGATATCTTTCATCTTTCCTATACGCACTCCCTCTTTAAACAAAGAAAGAATCTGAGGGGATTAAAAAAAGAGATAAAACTGGGTGGGTGCTGAAGCGAGGGTGCAACACCGCTGTCTTGTCAGCAGAGGGCGCATGCGGCTTAATAGAGAAACCCCTCATTTCATCGATATGAAACCTTAAACCTTACATCAGCATGTCCCCACTCACACCTCCCCCTTCGCTCTACATAATTTACACACTTTCTCACACCAACACCTCTGTTTCTTTATTTGTAATATTATTGTTTTAAACTGTCACTATCGCATGCATAATTTGCAGCGAAAGCGAGAAACAGAAGGAGCGAGAAAGAAGAGCAAAGAGCGGGGAAAAGATTCCTTACAGCATCTTCTCTGAGGCAGAATTGGGTCAGGCTGCCTCCAGGGTGTAAGAGCATCTACCTACCAGTCAAAAAAACCTGTGTGTGTGTATTTCTACACCAGAGCTGCACTTGAGTGTATAACGGTATTGCATTTTCCAGTGATGTCTTAAGGTCTGATCTGTCTCAGATTTACTTTAATGACTCATAACTTTAACGCCAGCTATCCCAGCTTCCTGAGTCTTAATGGATTTGAGTGTGTACGTGAGTATGAGGGATGGATGAATGTTAAAGTAAACGACTGACTGAAGCTTATAGTGTGAGAAAAAATGATTGTCCTGAGCGTAACAGCAGGTCCTCCGCTTTTTGTGTCTGCAGGTCACATTTTGCCTACGTTGTTGGGGGTCCAAATGTCCCCACAAGGATAGTTAAAGCTGAAATCTGCTGCAGTACATTGTTCAGTACAATAAAAATGCCTTAATCAAAATACCAAATTGTTTTTTTAATGAAAACAGTCTAACACTTAATTTGACTATATGTTGAAAGTGCATGGCTGGTTAAAACTAATTCTGATTATTTATTTTTTTATTTTTTTTTAGTTTCAAGTTTTGGAAAAGGTCTCTCATGCACATTATGTTTGCATTTATTTGCAATTATTTACAAAATAAAACTGTAGGATATTATTACAATTTATAACTGGTTTCTATTTTAATATATTTTAAAAAGTAATTTATTCCTTATTAATTATTATTTGATTAATTTTCAGCAGCCATTACTCCTACACACTCTCAGAATAAAAAGGTACAAGAACTGTCACTGGGACGGTAACTTTTAAAAAGGTACACTTTTCTACCTGTTAGGTTAAAATATATACACTTTACTGTAAGTAATAATAGTAAGGTACGACAATGGACCCTTTAGGATTTGAAAATGTACCGCCCCATGCAGTAACAGCTTTTTGTACCTTTATTTCTGAGAGTGCATGAGCCTTTAAAAAACCATAATTTGGAAATTTATTCTTATTATTTTTGCTGCTTAATAGTTCATGTTTTTAACATTATTAATAAGAAGAGCACATAAAATCAGCAAGCATATTAGAATGATTTCTGAAGGATTGTGACTTAAAAAAATAATTCAGCTTTGCCATCTTAAGGATAAATGACATTTACTGTATTTTTGATCAACTACTGTGAATTGAGCATTGATACAAGACCTTTTTTTAAAAACATAATTACATTATATGTACACCATGCAATATTAACAAACACAAATAAATCTGTGTAGGCCCGTACTGTGGTTTGGTTAAGTCATATATTGAACAAATGACAGGAGCAGGTGTTTACATACTGCCATTTGGATGTGGCCGCATAATTTCATCAACATGACACCTGAATCTGGTTCCTTGGCCAAGCAACCTAGAAAGCTGTGCCTAGAATGACAGGCCTCTGGCGTGATGTCATTATAGTCCATGTGGATTGCTTCAAGAAAATATGATATGGGTTTCAATCATTCATATCCATTGCCAGAATGAAAAAAAAAGCCTCAGTGGGATCTGGAAATGGGAATATGGTGGACGTAATGTCATCTGAAAGAACAGAACGGTGAAGCATTGCACTACTGTAAGTGGTGGACACTGGCTTTGTCCTATATAATAACACAGGTCATGTGCCCTGGGACCCAGTGCCATTTCTCTTAGCGTGGGAATAGGTACAAGACATTGTGAAATTCCAAAAGCAGAGTCATGTTGTATGGTCCTGCTGATAAATGATACCTTGCAGAGCAAAATGGACAACAAATGCAGTATCTTTCAGTTTGATACAAAGGTTTTGAATAACCACATTAACAATAAGGGTTGTAAAGATTATATTTGTATTATGCTTAATAATTTGTAATATCTGTTTTCAGAAAAGGATGCATTAAAACGATCAAAGTGACTATGCTTCTTTTGAACTCATCAAAGAAATATGTTTACAGAAAAAATGAAAGGAAACAAATTGATAGTTTTATTCATTTAATAGATCAAAAGTGACAGCAAAAGGTTACAAAAATGAAGTGTATTCCAAAAAAATTATGATTGCCATCACAGTATAAGGTACATTTGAAACTATATTATATAACATTACATAATACTAGAAACACTTAATTTGATTTGTAGTACAATTTACAATAATACTTTCAGTGTATAATGAAAAATATGTTGTAAATGGTATATTTCTTTTTTATTGAATATTGAAGTACATGCTAGTGGTAAAATAGATTTTTATCTGGAGTTTTGTGGGTGCAAAACAATCTGACATTACAAATTTGGTGCATCCTCTTGAAAATTCTCCAACGCCCATCCCCGTATCTGTCTCCTTTTCCATGATATTCCCATGTGATCTAATGAACAGATGATCAAAGCTGTTTCTGGGACTCTGCTATACGTCTAATGGTCCCTCTACTGTTTTAGCCCGTGAAGGAGGAGAATATGAGACAAAGAAGACGGAGGAACATGAAACTGCGTGAAAGACAAAATAATAGAGAGAGAGCGATAAAGAAGTAATGTTGAGCAAGCGATGATCGGATATAAGACAGGAACAAAATACAGTGAAAGTACCCAGCGCACAGTGTGTGTGTGTGTTCAGACCCTAATTAATCTCCGCACTGCCTCTCTGGAGGGCAAACACATTAAACACCCAAGATGGGTTGAATTTTTTTAATGATCAATATTGGATCCCATAATTTATATTTCATTGTTTTTAATGACGCACTTATGCAACCAGTTCAGTTTTATAGCATTAATTGATACATATTTTATTGTTATTTAGAGAATCATGAGCGATAGATGCTTAATACATTATAAGACATCTGTTTCAGAGATCCACGATGTAATCGTGTTTAATGTGTCCAAGATGTTTCGCGATCAGGCTAGATTATTTCTTCATTTTCAGTGGTGTGTGTGTGTATGTGTGTGCAATAAACAGTGGCTCCTGTGTGTGTTATCTGGCAGTGATTCTTATGAGAAGTGAGACAGTCTTTCACTGAAAGATCCACCACCTGCAGTCTCAGCTGTATGGTGATGAGACACACACACACACACACACACAACCACACATACTCACACATAAGCGCTCTCTCACACATGCTCACAATCAACACACATTCTCCTTCTTCACGCACATTGTCTCCGTATCTCACACTCAGACAAAGCGAGACAAGAAGTGAGAAGAAAGGTGTTTCTTCTTAATTAGGCTTGCATGCACAATCTTATATTTTCTCTCTCTTGACTGCTTTTTACTCCTGAGTGTTTTTAATACTTTTCTTGACCTAATGGCCAACACACTTTCACACAACTCTCCCAGGGGGTTGTTTCATATAGAATTATGTCTGTGCTTCTTTGACCCCTCACCTATTAGAGGAAGGTGCTGAGTTTGTGTGTTTCCTGACCACTCGACCTCTGAGGGTCAGGTCAAAGAAATTAAAGGGATAGTACACCCAAAAAAGAAAATTAATACAAATTCATTTAGTCACTTTCTCATGTCATTTAATGATTTTCCATCTTCTTTGGAGCACAGAAAAATCCATGCAAAATGTAAGAATAGATAGGTTTAGAATTACATGTAAATTATGACTGATTTTTAGGTGAACTATGCCTTTAAATACAAATGCATTTTTCGTACATTACCCTTTATTTTAGGGTATAAAAAATATTTTAATATTTTAATTTAATATTAATATTTTGCCATATTTTTGGTGTATATTTTACATCAAATAAATGCAACCTTGATGTGCATAAGACACTTGTTTCTTACCAATAAGTCTTACCAACATCAAACTTTTGGACAGTTACATTTTTTATTTTATTTTTCTCGGTATGATGAAAAAAGTTTCTTAATGTACTCTCAAAAAAAATAAATAAAATAAAAAAAATATATATATATATATATATATTATTAATTTATGTTTTTTATTTTTAGGCAAAGTTTACCTTTAAATGTATATACAAATATAAGCAAATTATTATATATATATATATATATATTAGAAGTATCACTTTAAACACAAATACATTTCCAGCTATACATATTTTTAGTCATGCCATAACTCACAAGTTTTGCATATTCTCCTGCCCTTTCATTTATTCAATATTTCAGCAAATCTGATAATGTTTTCAGCTTCCAATAAAAGTGTCCAGTACTTCCAGCTCCCTTTATATAATATATCATATTTGAAATATTATTATATTTCCATTCTACAGATTTCCTCCCCCCAAAAAACAACAGAAAGTGTGAAAAAAAAAGATTCTGTCTGGGCCTGCTCATTATTCACCTTCTCTTATCATCTGTTTCGTATACATGCAGCCAGAATGTGTGAACAAGAATTTGAGATAGGATAAAGCTGGTATTAGGTCATTTAGTGTGGTTTGCATGTTGTGTAATTGTGTAAGTGTTTGATGTGTTTGTGTGTGTTTTCTGTACACAGCCCCCATAAGCACAGGAAGCTCTGGGTGGGCTATACGACCTAGTTTTAATTTTCACACAAACACACATATGAATATCATACATCTGCACAATAACGCTCATGGAATACACATGAATATTTATGCTGTTAAAGCATTGTGTTGTGTTGTAATGAGATCACACTCCATCTAATGAAGCCATGGGATGTCCTAGAATAGATGCACAGTGTATGTGTGTGTGTGTGTGTGTGTGTTCGTGAGTGTGTGTGTTGTCTTTTGATGAGTTAATGAATGATGATAAGACTTATATTGCTCTGGGCTAAGCTCCCCTTTGGGCTTGTATTATCATGAAGTTGTGTTAAATCGGTCCTCTTTTGTTTTTGTTACATTTCACCCACAAAACAAGTGCATTTCCCGTCAAATGCAGTTTATACGGTACCGAAATTTTTAAAGAAAAAAAAACATCTATTCTAAATCGTCACCCCCTTTACGCGCGCGCGCGCGCATGTGTCTGTAAGAGCAGCATCCTGCATATCTTTGTTCGTGTCTTCATCAGATTTGTGTTGAGATCAACTTGCGCTCTGACTCCTTTGGCTTTGCGCGACCCCCAAGCCCACCTGCGTCTGGAGAGTATTTTTTTGTAAAAGCAGGGTGCGAGTGCGTCTCGTGAAGCGCACCACTTCAAAGGCTTCTAAAGCTCCTCACTTATATCGGGTTGTGCGCGTGGACATGTCGGGTTTTTGAGAACCGTACAGACTGCACTCCTCTTTTTTGTCGGAGTTACCAGATTTTGGACTCTCACTCGGGCGGATAGAGAGACAGATCTCCACCGGGATCTCCTCGCACCGCGACAGTACCTGGAGAATCCGGTAAGAGCTCCCGCTTTACGATAAAGCGAGGTCGTCCGGTTCTTTGGTCAAGTGTGTGTGTGTGTGTGTGTGTGTGTGTGAGGGCTGTGATATTCTAAGACAAACTATTGTTAGGCAGTCAGTTCAGAAATGTCCAAGATTTCATATAGTGCTTTCACAGAACACGTCGTTATTCAGCCGTAAATGTGCAGACCGCTGTTTAATTGAATAATTTATTAGAGTTGTAAGCTCTGTTGAACATTTTAGGACAGGGTGAACTCATTAAAAGTCTTCAAGTTTTGTTGGTTTTCTTACAAACTTGCAGTGACTGCAGGCTAATACAAACCACACTGTAAAAATGTCCAAATATGATCAGTCATACATTAAAACTGTAAGAGACCTTATACAGTAAAGTCGTAAAAGACAATTCATGTAATTTTACATTTGACATGTTTTAGCCTAAACCAAATGAATTAATAAAGAAATGTAATGTACAGAATGGATAAAAGAATATGGCTATTGCTTTTAGCCGTGCAATAATCGGTACGTTATGGATTCCTATTGTTAAAATAATATTTATTTAAAAATATTTATGAATCTTATAACCAGGCCTATACTTTACAGGGGAAGTGTAGTTTAAGATTTATTTTATTCTATTTAGTTACAGCATGCACATTGGTGTATTGTAAGTTACATTTTATGTTGTTTAGTTTATGTTCATTATGTTTATTACCCTGTATAGTGTTTCTGTGTGACAACAGTCACTAGAGAGAGCATTTAATCTCTTAGTCATGTGACATTTACGTCATTGCGCATCTAAATATAAGCACGTTTTACACTAATGAATACATTTCAATAGCTGGAATTTATTACCACACCAATATTACGGATGCAGTCACCAAAAGGCATCGTGAAGTTCTGGCAATTGCAAAAATGTAGCACAAATTTAACTGAATGCCATTAAATAATGCTAGTTTATGCTTTATGTTAGTTTGGCGCTCTTCATGTCTGTGAATATGGATATGATTGCTCTTGAGAACCGGAGGTCACTTTACTCTAGTGATTCTCTGAGAGACAAGAGGCTTGCATAAGCAGTTTTTTATTTCTGTTCAGCCCTGTCATATTTTGACATTTTCTCACAAGACTTGTGTAAAGTGCTGACTTCTTCCCGCTGCTCTAATGTGTACAGAAAAGACAGCCCGGTTTGAATATCCAAGTTCTCCCTTCCATAACTCAGACACAGATGGCCACATTATTTAAAAGTAAAAGTAAAATAAAATGCAAAACATCAACGTTGTGTTCGAACAGAAGCTCCATAGGAGCTTTTTCTCCCATTTTAGCGCCTGTAGATTTAGGCGACGTGAAAATGAGAGAGAGAGAGAACTAGAGATGAGCTGTTTCTCCCTCGTGCTGTGAGGATGACTTAGTGTCTCTCACCTTCATACTGACACCTCATCTATTATCATTAGGCACACAGTCAAACAACTCTCTCAAGATGTGGGTGTGAAAGTGTGTGTACGAATGTGAGAGAGAAGATGAGTGTGAAAAGAAGGGAGAAAACTCTTAAATTGTCTCTTTTCGAGTTCAAGATTGACAGGCCTGGGTCACAGTCGTGACCTGCTCCGTTTTCGCTCAAACAAATTCACGTCTTTTTTTACGTTTGCTAGTTAATGCATTGACTTGACGTGACCTTTGACCTGTCAGGCAGTAGATTCCTAAATTATTTTATGCACTCTTAGCAGTGTGATAGTGAGACATTACGTTAGTGTTTCCCAACCTTCTTTTTTTTTGAATGCCCTTTCATTGACCCCAAACTGGATGTTTCCTATTTAGTTCTTATTATTAACATTAATAATATTTTTTTTAAATGATTATTATTATTTAATCTGATATTGTATTCAAAGCTGATTTTCAGCAGTGTCAGTGTCACATGATCTTGATCAAGGACATTAACTTTACTATTATCTATAACAAACTTAAATGTATTTAATGCATTCTAACTCAATAAAAATGTTCACTATTTTAAAAAAATGACACACAATATCTTTCTTTTCAAATAACTGAAAATATTATCTGCAAATATTGTTCCGCATTATTTCAATAATTTGATATATTTTATTTTTAAGCCATAGTATCTGTTTTAGAGGTTTAACAAGTCAAAATCAAAATCTTTCGGAGTATTCTCTTGGGTATGCGTGGCCCTGGTTGGGAATCAATGCGTTACATCAACTATGACAGAGCATCTGATATTGCCACAGTTCATGGAGACTGCATTTTTGATCTTTTGTATGGAAAACAGTTGCATAATAATGAAGTGTTGTTGTTTTGCTGTCATTTTGGATGACTGTATTCATCTCACTCTCTTTTTTCTCTCTCTGTTTTCCAGATTGACTCAAACAGAGCACAGAGGTAAGTGAGATCTTCTTCATACTGGTTGTTTTACAGCTTGGAAAAACTAACAAGCAAGGTGACAAGAGTGAGAATGAAGGCTGATAGCTGTAACGGGGCACATGGCAGAGACCAGTCTTTAAATTTATTGAACCCTTAAAATATATGGCTAGTAGAAAACCGAATCTGTGCAGATCTCCACGTAAATGCAGTGCGCTCACGCTGCCTCTTGTGTTTTAGTTTATGAAATATTTCATGTAATTTGATAATGCTTTTGGCTATCCGTAGTAAGTGTAATACTATCAGCTCGATTCCACAGTTTAGTATGTCTAAATTCCGTGATATCAGCACAGCAGATGCAAAAAAGTCAGCAGATTCCTTCTGGGCCTGGCATGAAAACGGTGGTGTTCAGTTCATCTGTTTTATCTACTGTACAGTAGGCCTACTTGTCTTCTCTAAATATGAAGAATGCACATTCAATGAACATCAAAAGCCACTTTTGGATCTTTATTTTGTCTTTCATAGCCAGTAGTCAAGGCTTGTCTTATCTCATATTCAACGCTTAAAACAGTTTAGATGTTTTAATGTGCCTTTCTGTACAATGCCATGCTGGAAGGCGCTGATGTCCACTGAGATCAATAAAACCTCCATTCAGTGAGGGGGTGAAATGTCTTCTCTCTTTCTCACAAAACCCTTTCGTGCTCTCTCTCAAACACACACACACACACAAAGGACTGACTGTTTTAGGCTTTTCAGTCTTTATGTTGTCTCACTAAGAAAAACACATAATCTTTGCATATTAGACCCTATGCAACATGCATTGCGTAAAAAAATTGATTAAATAAATAGGCAATGGTTAATTTTTGTTCCCAACACATTTCTCAGGTAATTTTACAACCAGTTTGTGATCAATATTTTGGTCGGTGAATGAAAGTGAACAGCACAATCTAGTGGCCACATGTTCTTACTGCATTCACACCCTTCTGCTCTTAAAACCCAAAATACACCCCATCTGTCACAGCAATCTCACACTTAGGCATGACGTCTTGTATTTATATTCCTAATTTAAAAATAGATCTAATACAGATGTTTGCAAGGCCCAAAAACTCGTGATTTATTTTTGTGTGAAATGACATATTTTCACATTATTTCTAGGTCACTGATAAAATGTAAACAAATTTGTACTAAAGGCCAGATGTTGTTTTTTCCATCGCAGCACGTAATATGTTCAGTGGAACATTCTCAAATGCTGGATAATATGGTTCGTCAGGTTTGCATACCTTTTGAAGAAAATGTCATCTTCAGTGCAAATATCAATCGCTCAGCAGTTCCTTTTTATGTAACTCTTTTACTTTTTTGTTATGTTGATCATGTAATTTACAGTTGCACTATGAACACATTTTTTTAATTAATTTAGATAATTCTGACATTTATGCCTCATCATAAAAACAATATGCACATACACTGATATACACACCATTAAAAAGTTTGGGGTCAGTAAGATTTTTGTAAGATTTTGAAAAATAATAATAATTAAAAAAAAAAATATATATATATATATATACATAATATTATATCTGAAATTGACCAAGGCTGGATTTTTTAAAATAAAAAAATACAAGGAAAACGCTAAAGAAATGTGAAATATTATAACAACTCCAAAACAGTGTTTTCTGTTTCAGTTTTTTATTTCTGTGATTATATTCTTCATGATTCTTCAGCAGTTATTCTAATATGATGATTTATTGATCAATAAATGTTTATTATTACTATCAATGTTAAAAACAGTTGTGCTGCTTAATGATTTTTGTATAAATTGTGATACATTTGTTTAGAAGAACAGCATTTTTTATTAGATTTTTTTTGGGTAACATTAAATTACAGTTAATTTTTATATATTCATTGGGTCCTTGTTAACGGATAAACACACAAAAAGCTTATTGACCCAGACTTTGGAATGGTAGTGTATATATACTGTATACACTGAAGAATATATGACCATTTTCTTTCATGCAGAGTTTATAATAGACGAAATTTCCATTTTACTCTAGTGACAAGCTCACAGTAAGACCCTCATATTCAGACAGATGTCTGTTGATCGCAGAGTTTTAGTGGGAGAATAACTGAGTCAGCTGTTTCCAAAGTAGACCGAGAAAATCATAAAACAGTCAAATCCCAACTGATGCTTTCAGTGAGTGTGTGAATGTTTGAGAGAGAAGGATTTAAAAGGGGTGTGTGTGTGTGCGTGTGTGTGTTTAATGAGTTTTTCATCTTTCAGGAGAGTCCTGTGGAGTCTGTCCTTCTTTCACCCAGCGAGAGGCTGCTGAGTTTAGACTCAGTTTAAACTCATATTACTCATGTAAGTTTGCGTTCTCACACACACAAACACCAATTCTGTCCAAAACCCAATGAGCATCGCTAACTAGTTATAAGTTATAAGCGGCTGATTTGGAACACTTTACATTGCATACAGTAGGCAGCAATAGCGGCTTGTGAAACACCCAAGCTATAGCTGTTTTAAATATAAAGTTAGTATGTTGCTAAACTAACAACAAATAACGTGGACAGACAGAGATAACATTGTCTCAAACAGATCTACAAATGCTTTTGCATCTGAATTTATGACAAAATTAGGTGAGAGCGTGGAAAAGTCATTAGTCTTATTAGAAGTCAGTATGCTATCAGTAATAAGAAGCCTGACATATTCTTCTTTACTGAAATATACTGTAGGTATTGGTATATAGATATACCTCGTTGCCATATATCTTACGTGAAAGTCTATACAGTATATAATTACATATGCACATTCTCTCAGTAGATATAGCTTCAAACATAGCTTCAAAATCTGTTATGTTTTTTGCAAATAAACTCTTCATATATTAAATGCTCATAGTACAATTTGTACATATGCTAATCATTTATGATTTTATATGGTGTTATATGCAGAAACCATATATCGACAAAATATATTTTGTTTATATAAGCAGCTTTTATTAAAAAAATATACGTGTATGGACAAATCTATTTATTTTTGTAATAGTTGTTTTAAATGCCTATGTTTTACATTTATGTAAGATCAACATGTACTGATGGGTTTTAGGATATATATTCATGTACTGTACATTATATTTTATTTTAATTTCATATATATAATTTAATATATGTACATATATTACATTTACATATGGGAATGATTTTTTTTATTTCTTTTTAAATAATTGAACAAAATATTTCTATTTGAAATAAATGCTGTTGATTTGAACTTTCGGCAAAGAATTATAAAAACAACATACTGTATCATGGTTTGCTTAAAAATATTAAGGCGAGACACCCCAGGTGAATAGGATAAGCAATTTAACTAATATATGCACAGTTGATTGCTTTCATTAGGAATTACAATCTTTTTTTGTATTATATGTTTACTGAAATGTTATGTGTAAATATGCAAATGAGGTGTTATCTAATTAAATGTGCACTAATCTACATAAACGTCTAGAACAGGTTCAGAATTCTTTAGACTCAAATGTTTTTCCAGAGGGGATTTTGGATTTCTCTTTTTTTCACTCCATAAAAAAAATCATTTTAGGAATAAAATGTTGTATAAAACCAAGCACATTATATATGAACAAACCTCTCTTTAAAAACCTTCAGAATATAGATGGTAATTAAACAATAAGGTTTGGTATTTGTAAGTGTTACTGAAGTGGATATTTTTGACTCAGTGCAGGAGAAAAATCTCATTTTGAGATAGCAGCATTTAGAGATATGTATGGTAATTGAAATCCAGAGACACAAATATAAGTGCTATAAAAGGAACACTTAAAATTTGATTTTTTAATATTTTCTTTCCACTAGTAAAAAAAACCCCATAAAGCCCAACATCTCAAAATTGACACGTGAATGAGTAAACTGTGCCTGCAGTGTTTTACCTCAAGTAGCACAACTGTTTCAACATTCAAACAAATAAGACACATTTCCTGAGTGTCAAATCAACATATTATTACAAAGGATCATGTTACATCAAAGACTGAAATAATAGCTGATGAAAATTCAGCTTTGCCATCACAGAAACAAACTGCATTTTACAGTATTTTTTATTATTATTTGTTTATTGATTTTAATATACATGAGAGACATAAACAAAACAACAATAGAAACAATCAGTAAAAAAAAATATGTGTAGCAATAGCCAAAAATTAAATTTTTCTAAAAAATAGTAAGTAAAGATCATGTTCCATGAAGGTATTTAGTCAATTTCTTACAGAAAATATATTACAACTTAATTTTTGATTAGTAATATGCATTGATAAGATCTTCATTTTCATATAGTTGTATCTCGGTCAAATATTGCCCTATCCATCCAAAACATACATCAATGAGAAGCTTATTTATTCAGCTTTTTAGATCATGTATAAATCTTAAATTCGGAAAATTAACACTTACGACTGGTCCAGGGTCACAAATAATAAAATAATAAGAGTAGCGGTATGTAATGAATATAATAAACTAATAGTACAGTATTTTCAAGAAATAATTGCAACCTATAGTCAGCATTTCTCTCACTTCATTGACTTTATCAACTTGGATGTAGCTTTCATGTAATGCGTTTTGAAGTCTTACACTACATGCCTTACAATTCGGCCTAAATTAGGAATATCAGAAGTAACCCAGTCATGCTGCTTACTTTGTGGAACAGCCATCGCAAGTTATAAAGACGTCTTAAAATGCGGCCTCAGTAGGCAGCTCACTAGGATTTGGACCAGAGCCACTCCTAGACGCTTCAGACCGTTTCCCTTTTTTACATGTGCAATACAAATGCCTCTCTGTATTCCCCAAACCCCTGTTTCCCTCTTCCTGTGTTCTCACACAGTTGGTCCTGAAGTAGCTTCTCTCTGACCAACTGCTGTCAAGCCTCGCAGCAAATACTGTGCACATGAATACTGTATATGACCATAAAACCTCGGCGGATTTAGCGCGTTAGAGTGCGTGTGTGTTTTATAGTGCATACACTGCTGCATTATTGAGAGCTACTCACAGATGCATCCAACTCTTTCTGACACTGAAGATGTAATTCACTAAAAATACATACTTACCTCATCTCTCACCCTCTGTCTCTCCCGCTTCCTCTGTTGGTTTTCTCTCACTCTTTCTGTCTCTCTCTCTTCCTCTCTATTGGTTTTTTCTTCCTTTCAGTCTCTTCCTGTCTCTCCATATATTTTCTTTCACTCCTTGATTCACTCTTCACACACTTCTTGTGTGTGTGTGTGTCTGTGTGTGTTCGCGTCTGTCTGCTTTAATGTGCTAAACTGAAGCTGCATTAGATGCATTAGATCATTTTTCCCCTCTCCTCTCAGTCGCTCAATAACTATGCCTTTCTTTTTCTCACTCTCTTTTCCCTCCATCTCTTTATTAGAGGTGGTACTTATGAATCTGGTAGTGCATTAAAGTGATAGATGAAGATAGTATATTCCACATAGCTGATCTATAAATAGAAGGTGCAAATAAACCAGTGCAGAAAGCAGACACAGCAGGGGCCATCCTCCTCTGTTTGAAACAACTTTTGCTGTTGATTTTAAGGCATTATTTCATGCAGTGAGACTGCTGCTGCCCTCCTCTGGAGGCTGATATTTTTTTCACTTTTTTAAACCTGAAAGATATGAAAATACTGTATGTTCTTCTTTTTGTGTCATATCAGCAGCTTCCGTAACTCTGACACGCAACATGTGGGACAACAAAAGGTAAGAACACCTTTGTGTTTATGAAGTGCATTTTATAACCTCAAGACCAATCCAACACTAATTAATGCATTCCTGGTTCAGTTTGTTGTTCTGTATATATATTATGTATTCAACCACGACTACCTCAACCGTTTTTTTTTTGCTTGATTTAATGGAAGGAAGTGTAACAGTTCTGCCATGTTTTTTCTGAAGATGAACTTGACTGACTAGGGTTTTTTGTCCCCATGAGTAGCCCAAAATAGCAATGGCCAAATAATTCCGTTAAAGCCACCCTAATATTCTGGAGAAGGGAGACAAAAAATGGAGATTAGGTGCAAATATTTAACATATATTAGATTATAAACCATGATACAATTTAAGGACATTTTGATAAATGCAAACAGTATTTATTTAAAATATATATTTATTTTGATATATTAAATTATATTATATTTTTCAATGAGTGCTGTTGTACTTAGTATCTTTCTCTGTAAAACAGCATGATAGTGAGTGTGATATTGTTTTTACACATCAGTTCAACAAATATTGAGTGACTCACTTTCAGACAAAATTTGGCCAGTTAGCCGGTACATTTTTTTTGCTCATGAAAATAGTTCCAATAGAAGCCAAAGTGTAGGAGTGGAGTGACAGCAATTTCCCCTCTCCGCTCACAGACTCCTGTAATCACTCTGCTTCAGCTTCACCTCAGATGTTTCTATCCTTGCTCTTCTCTCACTTGCATGCAAGGATTAAGAGTGATTTTTGAACCAATATATCATTTCTCTTGTTTACTGAACACACACGTGTTACGTGCTGGTCAGGCACAGAGATCACCTGAGACGCGGAGTATAATCAACACACTTTTAATATAACTTTTAAACAACATAAATCAGGATTCAAGCAAGAGCATGTTGAAACAACAGTAATCAAAGACAAACTGGAACTGAAAAGGACATCGTATTTATACACAAACACAAATGACTAGACTAGACACAGCTGGGAAAACACAGGTGGGAACGAATTAACTAATAATTACATGCAGACACAGGAAGAACCATATAAGGGCAAACAGGAACTAAGACAGAAACACTCAAAATGAAACCAACACATGAAAACGAAACTAAACCAAAAATACCAAAACACAGATAATCAACAGAACAGAAACATACAGAAATGTTTTTACATTGTAACAGTTTCAGATGAACATAATTTACTATTTTAAGAATATTTTCCCTTGAGTGGACTGCAGGCCGGTTTCTGTGAACTGTGGATACTTTCCATAGATTGTAATCACTTTTATACTGACCAAATTATATTTTTATTCTCTAACCCTAAACCTGCCCCTTACAGAAACCTGTTTGCACTGTTACATTTTCAGATAAACATCATTTACTATTTGTAATGATTTAATAGCAAGTATCCACAATGTAAAAAGTTCAGGTTTTACTATTTTTGTGGGAACATTTGGTATTCACAGTGTAGCATAAGCAAGTAAACTATATATACAAGTATATATATATATATATAGTATATAAAATGTGTGTATAGAAGTACTGAAATTGAATAATCACAGGTATAAATTAAAATGCTTACACCACAATTAAAAAAGGTATAATATATTTGCATTATAAAGCTAAATATCAACCCAGCATTTACAGTACTTAAATTAGTTAAAATTATTTAAATTATATGTGCTGTAGTACAGTACAAACATTCATCAGCAATAGATACTTTGTCTAGTCTAGTGGCATAAAATGCTAGACTAAAAAGTAGTCATGCAATTTTGTTTTATATAGTTATATATATATATATATATATATATGAATAGTTAAGATCCAAAACCCTTTAGGTGCTATTTATATAAGCATTTTCATCAGGTTCCTTTAATAATAATCTCGCTTTCATGAGAAAAATGCTTATCTTAGAAAATAAATGCAAATGACACAATGTTTTTTTTACTTTTGAGGGTTGTGAACTCTTCATTTATATACAGTGAGGTCAGTAAGTATTTGATCACCCTGTGATTTTACAAGTTCTCTTACTTAGAAATCATGGAGGGGTCTACAATTTTCAGCATAGATGCATTTCCACTGTGAGAGATAGAATCTACAAAGAAAAATCCGGAAATCACATTGTATGATTTTTTAACAATTTATTTGGGAATTACTGTGTCAAATAAGTATTTGA
>JAUCNO010000626.1:3874119-3885264 GCA_032353835.1 Enteromius viviparus | reverse complement strand
TTAACCATTAATTAATGCTTAACTAATGCATTATTTTGGACCCCAATTCTGAAGTGTTACCGGTACATGAAATGCATTAAAAATTAAAAAGACAATAAAATATACTTCAGTATATCTCTAGTTGGATTTTAGCAATACTTCATCACAATTAAAATGCATTGAGCACAAAATTAGTTGGAGCAACACTAGTAACACCAGACGTTTCTTTATGAGATTCACCCATAATAATTAATATATTTTTATTCAAAGGGGTTTCTACATTGTAGTCGTCCCCCTGAAAAGGCAGAGAGGAGGAAACTTCCAGAATTTATGGAGTGATCCAGATGAGGTGAACATTGATGAGGTAATACATTTTTGTAATTGAGTTGCAGATGTTTATTTTCATCAAGTTGTTTACTACCGTTGTTGAAAAGCTGTTCAAAGTTTAAAGCACATGTTGGTTCAGCGCAGGGGAGTTGGAGTGTCTGTTGTGATTAACTTAACTTGTGTCATGCTCTTGTCTGTTTTCTGCTTTCTCCAGCTGCTGAGGGAGATTAATGGCACCGGTCGCTCTGTGCGTCTACGGAGGCAGGCGGAGGCAAAAGCCTACATCAGCGCTCATTTCCAGAATCTTCCATCTGAATTCAAGCTAGGAGATGGACGTGTGTACGGAGCTTTCCTAAACCGGCCGCTTGTAAACGGACAGGAGTATGTGTGCTTCGTGCTGGCCATTCTTGAACTGGGCCAAAACGTAAGTCCTTCTTTTCTCTCTTATTTTGGAGTATCTTGGGGTCCAATATATATATATATATATAATAATGTAGTGATTAGATATACTGTGTTACATTGAACAAAAAATGTGGGTGCAAAACTTCAACTGCATTAAGCTTTTTTGAAAGAACTGTAGTAAGAAAGATATTTTTGTTTTTTGATTGACAGACCGTGTACTCTACGAGTCCATTCTCTGATGCCGTGCTGTTCTCTGATGTTGAGCCGCAGCCAATCGTTGACGAGGAGGAGGGGCTTTTGTGGGTGGTGGGGCCAGTGCTGGCAGTCATTTTCATTATCAGCATCGTCATCCTCATCCTCCTCTTTAAAAGGTGAGAAAGAAAGAGATCTGAGCAAAAAAATGGAGAATTTGATTATTTGAATGCAGATTATTGAGGAAATTAAGTGACACATTCATTAAAAACTAGAAAATTGTTGCATTCAAATCATAGACTTATGGTGAAAATATTATAAATAGTTTATATTTGACTTCTACAGAAGCTGATTTTATTTATGCCTAATTCATTTTTTTTCTCCCCTCGCTTTATCTGTGCACAAACCAGCAAACCAGACAGGTCTGTGTATTATGTTGCTCTATAAATCTAATTAGGACCTAAATGCAATATAAACTATTTCCTACTAAGTGAGTGTTGCTTTAATGCTCCTGCGCGTGTGATGTTACAGGAAGCGGGCAGAGCTGGAAGGCAGGAAGTGCAGCTTTCCCAGCAGCAGTAAAGCCATGAGTTCCCAGCATCCATCTGACCCAGTGGAGCTGCGTAGAATCAACTTCCCAACGGCTGGTAATATACTGATGAAAAGACATGTCACAAACACACTCACACACAGGTACAGAGTGCTCAAGAATCAACTTTCAGTGCCCCTTTGATGCACACACAGGCTGTCGGTATCAACATAGTGCTGTCTCTTTTTTAGGTTTGCGTGCATCTATCATCGGTTATCGACGGTTATCAAGTTAGTTGTGGTTTTTGAAGTCTACATCGACTGCTTAACCCCATTCATACTTATGCAGTAACCGGTTTGGCTTTTTCATCCTCTTAACTCATCAGGGCTCATAACAGTGCAGCGTGTGAAGATATTCTCTCTCTGCTCTGACAAACAATCATACATGCACTTTTCATTTTCTTCCCTGGTTTATATTTAGCTTTTATCTACTAACCTCTGAACTTAACTTTCTGCATTTTTAGATTTCCTTTAAGACATAGTTTAGTGTGTTTTAAGATCTTTCGCTATCCTCCTTGTGGGGAGGTTTTGTTCTGATCTACACACCACGATAGCAGATAAATATACAGTAGAGTTGTTATTAAATGAAACATAATATATTAGAGATTATATTCATTGAGTGTTGAATCTTTGTTAATCCTGAATTTGTTAAACAGGCAACTACTGCAGATAAGAAAGAAACTCAGTGATATTCTAAATACAGCAATATTGATTTCTGCCTTAAGTTTAATTTGATCTGATTCAGCCGTTTCATTGTTTACGTCGTCTTGCTTAATACTTCTGACGGTTTTGTAATCTATACCCTCTCCTGTGCTCATTCAGTTTAGTTCAGATTTTATTTATAGAGGATTAAGAGTGGGATATGAATATCTGTTTGGGTGGAAACCAGTCCCACAAAAATAAGTTATATATCATGAAATAATTGTTAAAAAAATGTTTTCTGTTAGTAAACGTTTACATCAGTAGACACAACATTTGTGCATGTAGGTAAAAACCTACGTTCTCTGCATTTTCATTGACTTACACTACAATAAAAATTCTGAACCATTCTATTTAAGTAATATGATACTTTTTTGATACTAGATGCCTAGTGTATCATGTAGTGCAAACATTGCAATCTTACATTTTGTGGCCATTCTGTTTATATTGGTCTTAACTTTCAGTATTATAACATCTTATCCCTTCATAAAATATATTTATATGATAATTATAAATGTATATATTTCTTCATATATATATATATATATATGTACATAGAAATATAAACAGTGCAAACATAATGTAAACAAAAACCTTTATTTTGGATGTGAGTAATTGTGATTAATTGATTTGACAGCACTAATTTAAATATCACCATAATACGAAATGAATGTGAAATATAGAGTGACAACTGGTATTTATGTTCACTTTATATTTATAAGTATTCTGCTGTATTGTTATAAAGAGATCTTCTGTTTACATTACAAGCAGAATTTATCAGCCTAATAAATATCAGAAATATTATTAAATTGCATATTTTGGGTTAAATACAGTATGCAATATTAAAAAAAATAAAATTGAGGTGTTTTTCTCTCATCAGTATGAGCTCCAAATTCTCATTATTTCACACTCTAAAAGCCATAAAAGCCTGACATTTAAAAGCACGTCAATTAACTGTATAAAGGTTCTATAAACTGTTCCATTCAAAAAAAAAAAAAGAGAGAGAGAGATTTTTCATATACAGTATAAAGCTTTCTGGTGATATTATGTAGCAGTAACTCTAGTCCTAAAACATGATATTACTAACATTCTCTCACACTGCTTGAAGAACTCAGTCCAGCAGCGTGCCGAGTTCTCAGGGTCTGAACTGATGTGTTTGTGTGATGTGACTGACAGGCATGACCAGCCACCCTCCAGTGTCCGTCTCCGAACTGCCAGCTCACATAGAGAGGATGAAAGCCAATGACAACCTGAGGTTCTCGCAAGAGTATGAGGTCAGATTTCACACACAAACACACTTATATTCACACACCACAGGTGTACATTAAAAACATATTGGCCAGTGAATGATGTACATTAGCACCACATTCATGCTACTGTATAACATGCTTTGAATTCTTTTTCATGTACTTTTGTTGTATGAGCACAAATTTTAATGCGTAGGCCATGTGATGTTGATAACGTGTGAAGTTCAGTATGGGGCTTGTCCAGGGTGATGTGTAATTCATGGCGTGCTTCTCTCTTGTAGTCTATTGATCCAGGACAGCAGTTCTCATGGGAACACTCTAACCTTGAGATTAACAAGCCAAAGAACAGATATGCCAACGTCATCGCCTACGACCACACCAGAGTAGCACTTTCCAACAATGATGGTGAGATTGCATGCGCTCAGTATGTCAATATTGCTTTTTCTATGTCTGTATTCATGAGAAATCACACAATTTTAATCTAAAAGGGGTATTGTCAAGGGAAATCAACTAAGAGAACATTATTATCTCTTCACATTTATTGCACCTTGCAACGTTGCTGTTTGTTATCTATAAATGTACACATAACTACATTATAAGCTAAAACCTAAATTTATTTTGGTACATAAAATAATGCTGAAATAAAACACGCAATAAAAAAAACTTGGATGCTGCCAACATAAATACCTTGAAACGAACTGAAATATATTTACTAAAACTAAAACATGGATATTAAAAAAAAAAAATTACTAAAAAGCTAAAATCATAAAATTTTAACACTTAAAAAAGCTAATATTCTAGAGCTAAATATTTTTATTTTAAATTTAAAGTTCTATAATAGTATAGAAATAATATTGAAATAACACTGACATACTAATTTGAAGGTGTTTCAGATCACCTCTGATACATTTAAAAGTTATATCCCTTATATTGTTTATTTTTGAGCGTTTTGAATTGATCAGTTTCTTCACTTTTTAAATTTTATTTAAAAAAAAAATGTTCCTTTATTGTGAATAGTATAAAAACACAGGAAGCAAAGTGGAAGAGGGGGGGCATCGAGATGGCACTCAAGCTGCACTGTATTTGGCTCTGATGCTGCTATGTAATTTTGAAACATTAGATCCGACACGCTTCTAATGGAACTGAATTCAATCTTTTATTCACACCCATTAAAATTTATGAAGAGCGTTTAGTTTCTTTCTCTTGTCAGTTTGAAAGTGATGAAGTTTTTGTCATTCCCTCTTGTTATGCAGGTGTTCCTGGCTGTGACTACATCAATGCCAACTTCATAGACGGGTACCGCCGACAGGGAGCTTACATCGCCACCCAGGGCCCCATGCCAGACACGTTTAGTGACTTCTGGAGAATGGTGTGGGAACAACACACAGCGAATATCATCATGATCACCAAACTTGAGGAGAAATCCAGGGTGAGAGCACTAAAACATTCAAATACAGAAACACTCATATGCAGTCATACATTTCCAGACAGAAACACTCACAGTCTCTGTTCCAAAATCTAGTAAGCGTTCTTGTTTGGTCACTTATACAGAATGCATGCACATTCTTGGTCACACTAATTGTAAATTAGTACATTTAAAAACTATAGAAAAGCAAAATTCAAACATATTGAAATACTGGTGAGAACCTGCCCAGCAAAGAGAGTATATATGGTTACCCTAGTCGACTACCAATGTGAGTCAGTCACATGATCAAGGTCTTCTGTGAAGTACATTAGTTTATTGTAGCTGTGAGAGCTCTAAGTGAATGAAAACATCCTGCATAGTTTTAAATCTGAAAGTGCACGTGTATAAAACTGTCTGTCATAAGAAGGAGTCCACTCTGAATCAATAAAACGAGTCATTTTTAAAATGAATCCCTAGCCGTTTCATGTTGACTTCAAAGATGAAATGTTAGTATAATGCATTAAATAGCATATTGCCATGAATCGTTGAGTGAATCGCTTGGGAGTCGTTGAACAAGTAAGGTCAAAATAAATTCATATTATAAAACAATCAAAGTGTTGTTGTTTTTTTTTACCTCGCATGCATGTCAACCTGTTGTTGGGGGCTCCCAAAAACAAAAATCAATCTTAGATGAACCTTACCCATGAAAGGGGCACTTTAAATCTGATTTTCAGAAGCTTTGGGCATTTATGCATCCCACCAAAAATGCTAGAGGAACTAAAATTTGATTGCATCAGGACGCTTAAAATGCTGTTTAGGTAGGCAACTGACTGGATTTTGAAACAGAATTGCGACACTAAAATGATTAATCAAACCATAAACATAAACACACACACACACACACACACATATTAACCATACTAACTTTTTGATCAAACACATCATTGATATTTTCCATATTTCTCAGTGAGACTGTTGTGTGGTGTTACGGAGCAGAGTAAGTCTTATGCTGTTTGTCTATTACTCTCCAGATGCCTTCGTATTTCTTCTCAAAGGCAAGACGTCTCACTTGGCTAATTAGACCACTGTCACTTTTCACTTGAATGGTTGATATTCCGTGTCTCACCTCTTTTCTTCTTGTTAACTCTGCCTCATCCTTTTTTTACACCCACTCTCTCTTTTTCTGATCTGTCTCTTCTTGCTTCCTATTTCCCTCACTAACTTCTGAGACACATTTCGCCAAAGTGTAACTTGAATTTTTGGCTGGTTCTCACACTCTCACTGCATGCTGAAATGTACTCTCCAAGGGTGTGTCTCAGTCTATTCCCTAGTTCCCTTTTGTGGGAATTAGTAAAAATAGGTTAAAAGGCATTCTGCTGATTTCTAGGGAGTGAACTGTTCAGTGCACTGGAATGATTTTGACAATGAGGCAAC
Source organism: Enteromius viviparus (assembly GCA_032353835.1). Lineage (NCBI taxonomy): Eukaryota > Metazoa > Chordata > Actinopteri > Cypriniformes > Cyprinidae > Enteromius > Enteromius viviparus. The sequence goes on along the minus strand of JAUCNO010000626.1, from coordinate 3,878,991 downwards.
CCACTCCCTTGGTAGTGTAATTACTAGTGAACTAGGGAGCAGACTGACACATAGCCATGTGAGTACTGTTGATGGAAAGCAGCCAGGCTGAAGAGCAGCTGACTTTCAGTGTTGATCTCAGCTGATTCTTCAGCTCTCTTCTAATGTCTCCTTTGACATTGAGACGTATGCAGCGGTGAGAGGTTTACTAAGTGTCTGCTGAACTGTGTGCAGAATAAATGCGATCAGTACTGGCCCAGCAGAGGGACAGAGACGTACGGATTGATGCAAGTCAATTTACTGGACACGGTGGAGCTCGCAACCTACTGCGTCAGGACTTTTGCTCTTTTTAAGGTAGCTAAGCAGCAGTAATCTGCACATAAACACCATGTACAAACATTTTTACTCTCCCAAAGGTAACCTAATGACAGGCTCCACCTTCCACAAATTCCATTTTAGTATATGGTACTGTACTGTGCTGATTTGTGTCATTTCTTTGTGCAGAGTGGAAGTGGCGAGAAAAGGGAGGTTCGTCAGTTCCAGTTTACAGCATGGCCAGATCAAGGAGTACCTGAACACCCCACTCCCTTCCTGGCCTTCCTCAGACGGGTCAAAGCCTGCAACCCCCCAGACGCTGGACCTATTGTGGTCCACTGCAGGTAACTAGGACAGAATTGAGCATTTAAATCCAGTCAGACAGGACACTTGTTAAGGTTCTTTCTATACCAATGAAATGTACAGTACTCCTAAGCCTAACGATTCTAAGAACTCTCAGGTACGGTTCCAGTTGTTTTCCCACGTGAGCCTGGTATGGCGCGAAACAAACACATCGGCCTGGAATTCTGTGTAACCATGCCAAACTGTGCTGTTTGAGTGCGTGTGTGTGACGTCGCCAATCAGGATCTACTGTACCACTTGCCTGTTGCCTGGCTGCTAGTTTCTCGGTGGCTTGCTAAACACAATATTTTGAGCAGTGTGAACACAAATTAGTAAAAAAATCTACAGAAATTTATGATCATACTCCATAACGGCTTTAGTCTGTAGAGAGCATCCAATCCTTGAAGAAAATTGTGCAGAAATCGTGTTGATTATATGAAACTGGCGTAATGTATGTCACAGAATTGAGCTGCAGCTCAGTTGTTTATCTCTTTCGATGCGCTCAGTGCTTTTTGTGTAGTGAGTGTTTTTATGCGTGTTTTATTTCACTTAGACACAACAAAGCAACATTACCAAGGTTTTTATAAATTAAATCAAACAGGGAAAATAAATATGAAAAATAAAACACTTACAGAAAAAATACAAATGTTAAATAATTAATGTCTTAAAACTTGGGCTCCCCCAAATTTTATCCTGTGGTTCTCATCTACAATGTAACTTCCTCAGAAACACTTGCTTACACTATAAATAAAACACTATAAATTTATAGAATGTTCTTTTTCAAATTTGATCTGGTTTTAGCATAGATTTCCATTTTTGTCTATTAAATAAATCAAATAATGTTTTTACTATTTCGTATTTTTATTTAACATTCTAACCACAAAGAAAATCACTGCATTTTTAACAGTAGTGGTAAAATGAATAGAGATGAGAGAGGAGAGAACCAATCAAATAATGATTTTACAATATAATATAGAATAAATAATGAAATAAATTTTATTAATTATTTTATTATTTAACTTTTTTTATTATATATTTGTCCATATTGGTGTAATGATTTTATTTTATGAAACTATTCAGTGAGAAAAAAAAAATCGCAAAATCATTTTGACCCATCATTTTTTTTCTCTCTCTCTCTCTCAGTGCTGGTGTGGGCCGAACGGGCTGCTTCATTGTGATTGATGCCATGTTGGAGCGTGTAAAGCAGGAAAAAGCGATAGATATTTATGGTCACGTGACTCTGATGCGATCTCAGCGAAACTACATGGTGCAGACAGAGGAGCAGTATGTCTTTATTTATGATGCTCTGCTGGAGGCTGTTTCCTGCGGCTACACAGAGGTTCCTGCACGGAATCTTTACGCCTACATCCAGAGACTGTCACAGACGGAACCGCCGGAGCACATCAGCGGAATGGAGCAGGAATTTAAAGTCAGTACATCCCACGACATATACTTCCCATGTGACACATATTTGTTACTTTTTTCAGTAACGTCTTAACTGAAGATACATCAATTAAACATTAAAAACAAAATTAAAAACAACACATTTAAAAAACAGTCCACAACACCATCTTATAAATTCTATATAAAACACTATTGTTTTCTGTTGCTGGCAGTTTGTACGTTGCTTTGTAATTTGCCTGTTCATAACAATGTTCTTTCTTTTTTCTGTGTCCCTTTTCCAGCGGTTAGCTAATGCCAAAGCGCATAACTCCCGATTCGTCAGTGCCAGCCTTCCGTGCAATAAGTTCAAAAACCGATTGGTCAATATCATGCCATATGAGACCACACGTGTGTGTCTGCAGCCAATCAGAGGAGTGGAGGGCTCAGACTATGTCAATGGCAGCTTTATAGATGGCTACAGGTACATCGCGAACTCTCTTTTTCAGATACATATTTATCAGTACACATCAAACAACACATCTACAAAACAAGCACACATCAAAGCTGGTGAAATTCTCAGTTCTTGAAGTTTTAATTTCCTTCTCATCACTCTAGGCAACAGAGGGCGTATATTGGGACTCAGGGGCCGCTGGCTGAGACAGTTGAAGATTACTGGCGAATGCTTTGGGAACATAATTCTACTATAGTAGTTATGCTTACTAAACTCAGAGAAATGGGAAGGGTTAGTTCACCAACACACATACACATCACATCTGACTAACTGCCAAGTGATTAACGGCCAATCAGTGTTATTTTAGTACTTAAATTCTATTTTATTAATATTAATTAAATGTTTTTATTTTCAATTTTAGTATAATTTGTCTTTTGTTTAAGTGTAATTTATTTTCATTTCTATTTCTATTTTAGTTTTACTTTTCAGTTAGTATGTGTAGTGCTTGACTTAGTTAAGTTAGTAAATGCTCACTGATATTTATATTTAATTTCAGCTGCATTTAACGATAGTAACAGTGATGAATGTTCGAACTTTTTTCTGATGCAGGAGAAATGTCATCAGTACTGGCCATCTGATAGGTCAGCACGCTATCAGTACTTTGTGGTGGATCCCATGGCGGAGTACAACATGCCTCAGTATATACTCCGAGAGTTTAAAGTCACAGATGCAAGGGTATGTCAAGCACTCATTAAAACCTTTAAAGGGGTCATATAATGGTTTAAAAAAGAACGTTATTTTGTGTTTATGGTGCAATGCAGTGTGTTTGTGCGGTTTAAAGAGCAAAAAAACACCTTATTGCCTCATACAGTAAACATAACACCAAATCTGCATCTGTGAACGTAGAGAAGTCATAACTTTTAAAAGAATATCTCTTTGGTTTTGTGACTTTGAAACTTTACAGATCTTCTTTATGCTCCAAGAGCTTGTAACACTCGAAAGAGAATGAAAAAATCAATAAATATGATAATAAATTGCATCATATCTCCTTTAAGCTCTCTTTTTTCTACTGTGAAATAATATTTACATATTCCACAAATCCATTCAAATATTTTTGATGTTTTATTTTATTTTTAAAGTAATTTATATGTATAACTTGCATTATTTCTGTTAAATGCTTTGAGTCAGTTCTTTTGAATGATTTAGTAAAAAAACGATTGGTTTTTATTATTCATTAGCTCTGGGATTTTTACAGCATAAGCAAAGCTGGGTTTTCTCGATTACACTTTATAAAGCTTTCATATAGAACATTAATTAACGTTACTACATTATATAATGCTTGGAACTTATTAGCTGGCAAATGAGAAATTATTTATTAGATAGAACTATCATTAAAACTGAATGCGTTTCCATGGTTTATATAACCTCTGGTTGAAATGCTGCCCCTCTCTGTCTCTCATGACATGTCTCCTTCTGCTAGGACGGTCAATCCAGAACAGTCCGGCAGTTTCAGTTCACGGACTGGCCAGAACAGGGTGTGCCAAAATCCGGTGAAGGCTTCATTGATTTTATTGGTCAAGTGCACAAAACAAAAGAGCAGTTTGGTCAGGATGGACCGATCTCAGTACATTGCAGGTGAGGAGAAAAAATGCTAAGGAATTGAAGATGGATTTTATCCCTGTGTTTAGCAAATATATAGATTTGAGTTAAAATTACTCTATTATAAGCTTAGGTCGTCATTGGCAGAAAAGGTCATGATTTAAAATACCAATCATAGTCAAGTCTTATGAACGAATTCTTGTATTTAATGTGTTACACAGTGCTGGCGTCGGGAGGACAGGTGTATTTATCACTCTCAGTATAGTATTGGAGAGGATGCGTTATGAAGGAGTGGTGGACATCTTCCAGACTGTCAAAATGTTGCGCACTCAAAGACCAGCCATGGTGCAGACAGAGGTAAGCTAGCACACTGCCACCACATAATGCAGTATCCATGCTACGCATAATTCCTTTAGACTAGCACAAGTTTACCATTTTTCAAACAGCTGCATATGATTTTATTGCATGTTAAAATACTTTATAATTTTGTAACTAAACATGCAAAGCCATTTGTAGGTCATTTGAAAAAGCCATTTGATTCGCCATAAAAGTATAAAATGTGTCTATAATGCTTTTAGCATTGCTGTATTTTGACTTGAACAATAGCTTGTCATTTATTTTTCTTTATTGTGATTTTATTACCAATTATTGAGAGTTTTGCCTTGTTTTGTTTATTACATCTACCCCCAGTTTCACAGACAGCTTAAGCTAGTCCAAGACTAAATGGCATGTTTGAGCTGTCTCAAATGAAAATATCTTGCTCTGACATATCTTAAAACATGTCAGTGTCATTGTTCTGTGTT
>JAUCNO010000626.1:3846065-3873438 GCA_032353835.1 Enteromius viviparus | reverse complement strand
GATATAATAAAATATTTACAAAAATGTGAGGGGTGTACTCACTTTTGTGAGATACTGTATATATATATATATATATACATATACAGATCAAAACCTTTCATCAAAGTTGTCCTAAGACAAGTTTAGGTATTGTTTTTGATTTTAGGGTAACTTTGATCCACTTTGAATGTTGACTACTGAATATTTATCTCATCATTAAAACATTATTTTTTATATTATTATTTATATATATTATTATCTTATTATTGTTGCTTTAAATCTCATAATTGACTATTTCTGTTAAATGTTCACTCTATTGTTATTTGGACTCTATCTAAATTTTGCAACGTTCTAGTAAATGTGATTGGTGACATTTTATTTAAAGGTGTCCTTGTTACACATATTACATATACTTACTATTATAATAACAAATAATGAGATATAAGTAACCCTAAACCAAACACTAATCCTAACCCTAACTGTACAGTAAGTACATGTAATTAATTAATATTACTCAATACTTAAATGAAAAATGACACGGTAACAAGGACACCTAAAAATAAAGTGTAACATGTGATTTTATCTCACAATTGTAGCTTCGTATCTCCCAGTCATCACTATTTTTCATCATTTCTTTTTCTTTTTTTTAACCAAACTGTTTTCAATAGTGTACTAATCAGAAGTTTGAGATTTGGCTTTAATGATGTGTGTGTGTGTGTGTGTGTGTGTGTTTGCGCCCTCCTCAGGAGCAGTACCAGTTCTGCTATCGAGCAGCGCTGGAATACCTGGGCAGTTTTGATCACTATGCAACATAAAACCTTCCCCTGGACCAAGAGCCACGTCATTACACACCGAGACCCGCATCTGATCAGTCTGACAGCCTCTTTCTGTTGCCCACAGCTCAAGAGTCTGTTTGATTTCTCCCGACAGCACACTATTTAATAGCCAGACAGGGAGGGCAGCTGGGATACAGAATTGTCACAACAAATTGTAGCTCCAATCACACAGCTAAAGGTTGTCAAGTCATATTTGAGGTGGATATTGTCTCTGGCAATCTTCAAGCAGATCCAATGTAATCGCGGGAATACAACAATGTGCTGTCCGGACCGATTCAACAGACCGATTCAAACCCAGAGAGGAAACCACAGTCAAGCAGTTTAAAGGGTTTTTTTACTTCTCAGAATTTGCTTCGCACCAGAACCCATCCCCTCCCCCCAAAACGTACAGTTTATTGCGGGATGCAGTCCGGGTTTTGAGTTCCCACTGTTTTTGTCAGTTGTATAGTGGACCAACTCACTAAAGTGAAAGTACAAAACGAAATTCAGCGACACCCTAAATATTGGTGCTTATCCTGTTGGTTTTTCTGTAGCACACACATAGATATATACACGTGCATATCTATCACAAGGAAAAATAACAAGCTAAAAATGGGGATTTGTCTCAGAAACTGTGCAATATTGAACGTGAACTGCACCTTCAAGATTAAAACCACTCAAGTATTAGAGATATTCTCACTGTAATTATATTCTCATTAATCCTATATGACATAAAGTTAAAAAAAAACAAAGTTATTATGCATATTAGCACATTATATATAAAAATCGTCAATGTATTGAGTGATATTTATACTATGTGAGTGAGGTACTTGTCAGCGCACATAAGTTACGAAAAGTACTGACTGCAGTAATATTTAAGAAGGATTTAGTTTTTTCACTAAACTTACCAAAACAACTATTTCCATGCTTTCTATCAGGATTGGAAGAAAACGTTTAAAACAATAACACAATGGATCATCTGACACTGGTAGTGCCTTATCATAGTCACATGTTTAAAATGGTTCGCTATTAAAGTTAAATGTTCCACATTTATGGATATGAACCTGCTTTTATGTTTAAAAAAAAAATGATAGTGCTTAATAAAACCTGAAGTAAATACAGTTACATCATCCAGAGTGAATTTTAATATATATTTCACACCAAGACCAATTTTAAGTACAAGGGTGGTATAATCATTCAAGTACTGCCAAGATGACTAGACAATTCTATTACTGAAAGCCAATATGTGTCCATTTTTGATAGGACACACGTTTATTGTATCTTTATTGGGCCAGGAGAACTGCATATTCCATTACGTATATAATAGCGATTATATTATAATTGATTTGTATTTGAAATTATAATGGAGCATAGAACAGGAAATAGTTTTCTCACTTTCAGTCCATACCGCTGCAGAAAACTGTTAACGTCTGCATTCTTGTTAATCAAGCGTTGTGATATTATCAGTGATGTTAGTTCATTAACATCAACAAAAAGAGCATTTTTCACGCTGGTGAAAGCTAGCCAGTGCTAGCTGAGCTAAATTAACGCTTTAAAAGACTAAGTTTAATGTCCAGAAACAATGCATGGGAAATTAGATCTACAAACACATAGAAACGGCCCTATTGTGTCTGTATCAACATCATGGACCGTGACAGTCGTATGGTTATGGTTTTGGATATGACTGCACTCTTGTTCTATGCACTAACCCTTACTATTTCTTCAACACAGAATGTTATTTGTATCGAACGAGATGACTTTCACAGTGTACGCATGTTAAGAGAAACACAAGTTTTGGTTCCAAAGCTTAAGACAGTATGTGCATATTGTTATTGTTGAGAACTTTTAGATGACAGGGTGGTTTTGCTTCTAGTCCAGTGGTAATAGTCATCATTCAGTAATTCCAAGAAAGACTGGTCACTGCGAACTTCAGCTCATTTTACGTTGAGTGTAAAGAAATGTTTTCCTTTGCAGAATCTGTCTTTGTGTGCTTTTATTTTCTTTTTTTCTAGTTAAGTCAGTTTTGTATTTAACATGCAAATCTTCCATTATCTACCTTCTCCGTATTGTTACACTTTACAACCAAGTTTCAGGGTTTTTCAAATTTCAACTTTCGTTGAAACTAGCTATGCTTATATTTTCAAGAGGATATCAATTAGCATTTGTTTGATGGGAAATTCTATGCTAATCTGTCGGTGTTTTGAGGAAAAAAAAAAAAAAAGAGAGAGAAAAATATAATCTATTTTCCAGTGCATGACAGTCCCCATTTGTACAGATGCGAAGGCACCATCAGATTTTGATGAATCATGACATTGTTTCATGTGAAAAATAAACTAGCACAATCTATATCATGTAATCTGACCAAATATGCATTGTATCACCATTTTCATATTGTCGAATGTTGTGAGTGGTTTTACAATTTCACCCATCAATTAATGTGAAACACAAAAGGGAAATCTTTTACCTCTGATTTTGTAGTAAATGTAAATATTTCAGAGGATGTTTTCTTTTTTTAATTTTCCTACTTTATGTTGTAAGGACAGATGTGTGAGAATACAATTGTATTGGAAAAGTTTTATTTGTTACAAATAAAATGGTAAGAAGAGTCCAACGAGTCATTATTTATATATTGACCAGTAAAAATAATCAAGAAAACTTTAAATAAATTAAGGCTTTTAGATGAGCAATATTATCTGTACTATATTATCTGAGCAATATTAATTAATTGTACTTTATTATTATTGTAACATTAAAAAAATATTTTTGATTGATTTAAATGAAGTAAAAAAAGTTTTTCAAAATGACGCATCTTTTAAAATCATGTTAAAATGTATCAAATATGACGCAAAATATATTTGTAAATCTCTCATTCATCATTGTATTGAATTCCATTACCTTTAGCTCCGCTAAAAAAAAAAGCTTGAGTATTTAAATATCATCTTACTATAGCATAACTGACATTTCTGTAAGTAGTCTCATATAATGTGATATGATTCCATTGATTTAATATCAGAGCTATCAGAATTTCATCTTATTTTTGGCCATCGAATAAGCTTTTCCGAAAAACCAATGTTAGCGCCCCCTAGCGGCCAGTTTAACAATGAGCATTTACAAAAACCATTGCCATTAAAACGGTTTTAACAATGGAATAACATATTTTAGTTTTAATAAAATTGCATTATATTTCTTGTAACGTTATTTCATGTAAAAAAAAAAAATTCATTTGCTATTAAACTGTATTAAGATACTTTTCAGCAATACATAGTCATTTGTTCCGTTATATATTTAGGTATATAAATGGGATATATTCTAGTTTAACCATGTCTGGAGTGCTGGTAATATTTTATATCAATCACAGTCACTTTTGTAGAGCCTTACAGAAACACTCTAAAGCACGACAAAGCCACTTTAGAATTCTTGTGCCACTTTCTGCTAGAATTGCACCCAAACCAATCTCAATTTAATCGTTTTACCAATCAAAACCATTTACTACTTTTGTGTGTGAAGCGTTCCATATCAGCAAACGGGTCCAAAGTGAGACCAATCAAAGCAATGTACTGCTTGTCTCAAACAAACACCAAATTGCAGCCAATTCTGAAATAAATCACTCCTTTGACAAGGGGCATTTATTTCAATACAGTCATTGTTTCACGTTTCAATTCTCGGCAACTCATTTTAACACACAGACATGCTCAGTTTCAGAATAATATTCATGTTTACTACGACACTACTGCAGATGTCGGGTAAAAAGGCCATTACTCAATCACAAGAACTTCGGGCACCAAGATAAAGAAATAAAAGAAACAAAAAAGGTAAAAACACTCACATCGCATTCCCGACTGCTTTAATAAATCAGAGCCAAGTGTGTCTCTTCCACTTAGTCTCATTCAAGCAGGAATCAGCTGTATAAAACAGTCAAGCACATTCTGCACACCTGCATTGGATAAATCAGTCAACAAGTAAACATTAGATGAGTGGGACGTTCACACATTCACTACCATCTGTCATCATACAAGCACTGATATTCAAGGAGAAAGCATTCCAAAGTTCTCCCAAAGATGACGTGATATTTATCTAATCGTAACATTCAAGTTCATATCCTGTTTTTTTTCTTCTTTTTGGTTTTCTTGCATGTAAAACCTGTTTGTCTTTTGATTGGCAAGTAGTTAAAAACTGTCCGTGGCAGCCGTGCTGATCGGTAACATGTTTGTTTCAGTCTTGGCCCTTTAACAGTTCACAGAGTATGAAAAACTTCTGCTACAGGCATCTGGAAAAATAACAGATTTGATCTCCCAAAACACACTGACGAGTAACATACCTCCACACAGAACTGAACGGGGAAATAAGATCAGTCTTTTGATACACGGTTTGACTTCTTTAGCTTATCCATTTAAAATAGTATATCTGTTCATTTTTTCGTACCAACATTCAAATTTCAATACTGCTGGAGTTCTACAAAGGCATAAATAAAACAGAATATAATACAGGATGCTGTATAAAATTTGTATACTTTGTTTTTTGCCTTTCTTTCTTTTTTAGCTTTTTTTTTTTAGTTTGTTTGTTTTTTTGGAAATGATAATTACCAGAGAGGCAAATGACGTTCTTGAGAGCAGAAAAACACCAAGTATACCCCTGAGATTAAAATAAATTCCCTATATGCATGTGAGGCCAGTTGTTCTATTCATTGCCTGAAACTACACATTGCGCTACGGAAAACTTGAAGGCACAAAATCTGGGGCTTTCGGACCCCAAGACTCCACACATATACACACACACAAACACACAAAGTACAGCCGAAGACCCCTGTTCACTCGTAACAAATGACTCCATCACTTCACATCAGTACGGAACACTTAAGAGAATCACGGTAACAGAATCAGTGTCCGTGTGGGTCAGGATACTTCAACTCGGGCCCGCAGTGGAAGGAGATTTTTGGAAAAACCAAACAAAACAAGTAGAAATAACAAAAGACCAGCAGAGTCAAAAGTCAAAGTTCATACTTAAGAGGGAGTGAGGCAGTGATTGAAGGTTAAGGGCCAGAATTCAGAGAGAATCTTCACAGTTGAGATGCTCTGTGAATGATAGACGGCCTGCATTAAGGCTGGATAATCATGGATTACGGTTTGTTGAAAGTCAAAACTGCAGGACCTAAAGAGTCACCTTATATATATATATATATATAGATAGATAGCATAGTTGTGTTCCTCCTCCTCTTTCATATTGTCTTATCCCAACATATACATATATATTTATATATAGATACAAATAATTCAGAAGAAAGTTAGGAGTATTATATTAAAACAAGGCTTTTCAAAGGTTGTTATGCACAATATATAAATGTATGTTACAAGATATACAAGGGTTTAAGTCACGCCGATCATTACGGATACATCCAAGCATTCGACACCATACCTTTGGCTTGAAGATTGGGTTAACGATGAAGTACACAACTGAAAGAAACAGGTTCAGACACAAAGAAGTTGCTATTTGAATGTGACGGAGAAAAAAAAAAAAAACAGAGAGAAAGTATTCAAGTTTTGTTTGTACACTTTTGATAAAAAGTGTGAATTTAACCCCCAAGTTGAGCGATATTGAATTTCAACAACACTTTAAGCATTAAAAAAAAAAGCAGGTAATACGATAAACTGGATTTTTCAAGTTTGTCATTCCACATGTGCAAGTCAGTATTCATATAAAAACAAAAACAAAAATAAAAATGCTACAACTCGTACATCAAGCCACAATCTCTGATCTCGTCTGAATCGGAGCGAAAAAAAAGGCTTCAAAAGTGGCAGGACAAAAGCATCCTCCGCTCCTCCTTCGGCGGTGGAGTCTACCTGTAGCCAAGAGAGGCAAAAAGACGACTTTTTTTCCTTCCCTGCCTTTTGCGCCCTCTGGTGCGAGTTCTGTTTTTCCTGATTCACTCGCTGTCGGTCTCCAGCTCGGTGTCGGACCACTCCACAGGCTGCAGCAGGCCGCTCTGCTGGGCGTACTCGATCACTGCTTTGTAGCAAAAGTAGTACTGGTCCCACGTTTGGATGCTGAAGGCACGCTGTGTCCGCATGCGACGCACTGTCTGCTTAATGTCCACTGTCCCGATGTCCTCCAGACGAGAGAGACAAATGTCTAAAGTACAAAACGTGCCTGGGGAGTGAAGGAAACTTGTAAGAATGCGGAAGTGCAGCTAAGAAATGAGATCAAACATGAAGACAGAAAGTCACCTGTTCGGCCGATGCCTGCGCTGCAGTGCACCACCACTGGGGGGCCTCCTGGGGGCCCCGTCCAGTCAGGATACAGTTTTTGTAGTGAGGACTCTTGTCTCTGTTTTACATGTGCTCGGAAATCCAACATGGCCGACGCCGACTTCGGAACGCCAAAATCTGGCCAGCTCATGTAGAGATAATGAGACACTTCCCTACATTCCCCGGTCTGAAAGAGAAGCTTCAGGATCAACATATGCTTTCGAACCACACAACCAGTTTGTGATGTAAGTGTGCTGTTCAAATCCAACCCTAAACCTATCCAGTAGTGTTTAACAAATACAAAAACGATATAAAAATGCATTTGCTGATGTAACCGTGCCATTTCAACTTCCTTTTCAAAAGAATCAGTTTTCAAATTTCCCAGCATATCAATATATTTTTAAAGTCATAGCATGATTTTTTTTCCAAGAAATTGTGTGGAAATTAGACTTTATTAATCAAGACTCAAAATAAGCGTGGAGGAAAGGAATAAAAGGTGTCAGTTTCACTGCCTTTTTTTGTCTTTTCTTTTGGAAACTGCAGTGATATGTACTTGTTGGTACATATTTCGTGCACTCAGGTGTGTTTATGTAATAAAAACAAAGTAGGATAGATATCAGTGAGTGAGATGCTGACCTGAGTGTTGAAGAGCTCCAGGTATGATAGCTTAAAGTCCTGAAACATCTCAATATGGACATTTCTCACCAAAAAGTACCCATAATCCTCAGTGCGGCCAGCCTCTAATGGCCAGTACTGACCGCATTTCACTCTGCCTCGCTCAACAACTCTGAGAAAAAAACAAATATATATCAATTCAATAAAATGATAGCTGCATAAAAATCAACTAAATTATTATGCATACGCATTCAATTAAAAGCGCAGGGCTGCACTGACAAACATCGAGTCGCCACAAGTGCAATTACATGTTCATTATGATGCAATTTGTAATTGGACATAATATAATATAAAATGATACACCTTTAGATATCTTTTTTTTTAGATTCTTTAGAATGTTTTCAATTTCAAAAACGGCAAGGCTTATTAAATTGAAGATGAATCTTACAGTTACCATTCAAATGTTTAGGGTCGATACGATTTTTTGTTTTTAATCATCTCTTTGGGATCATCAAGGTAGAGACCTGCGGAACCCAACGCAACGAGTGCGGCGCAGGACAAGATTTGATGCGATAACGCGGGCGGTAAGGTCCTCATTTTAGTGCAGGTTGCGGGAGAATATATTTATTCGCGAAACTCCCGCAAAAGGCTGAAGGAATAACGTGAAAAGGCTAACGCACGTTCTGAAACAGTATTAGGCCAAATGCTTTTCTGTTTGACCACTTGAGAAATCAACGTTTATTATTATTTTGTTTCATTGCAAAATTATCTAATTTTCTATTTAATTTTCTAAATGTATTTCTACTTTCTGTAAAACCTCCTCGATCATGTCCATTTTCATCATTCCTTTTAATTAAACTCAAATAAAACGAAAGACTTTTTTATTTATATTCAAAAGGGAAGCAAGTGAAAGGTGGGAGCGGGACAAAACTAGAATACTGCGGGTGGGCAGGAGCGGGAGAAAGTAATATATATTTTTGCAGGAACAGGCAGGAGCGGGACATAATCTTGCAGGAGCGGGCATGACTGAAAAATCTGTCCCGCGCAGGTCTCTAGCACAGAGTGACTCTGCCCCATGCAGCCTCCAGGACGCCCACCCTCCCTTCCCTTGTGGATGTCCCTGGGTGTGAGGACACACCTTCCAGGAGGGGGAGATGATGTCACGCCCCTGTTTGTATGTCACTAGTTAAGTTTTGGTTTCGTTTTGTTATTTCCTGTTTGTCCTTATATTTTGTTATTTCCTGTTTGTCCTACTTACTGTTCTTGTTTAAGTTGATTAGTTAACCCTTGCCACCTGTGTCTCTCACCTTTCCTGAATCCTCCTCAGTGTTTATAAGCCCATTGTATTCTGTCCTGTGTGTTGATGTTATTGTTATTTGTTATTTGCGTGTAGTTCTTTCGTTGTCTCCCCACGTTGAATTAAATTTGACGTTAACCTTCTACGTTGAGTCTTCGCCTAGTGCTTGCCTACACATCCCTGACACAATCTTTTTACATAAGGTTACCCTAACTTGTGTTCTGTCCTATACGTAAATAGTGTCTTGGTTCCTTGCCGTATTCACCTGGCTTCCTTAGTTGGGGACACTTAATTTCTAGCAATTATCAACGATTTTACAAAGATCCTATTTAAAATGAGCTGATCTAGACAACGACATATCTCCATTTAATGAAATGAAATGCCTTTAACTGAAAATTGAGTGTTGAATCTTGTCATTACACATTACTGACACTCTTTTCCCCAATTTGATACTGTTCAGTGCTTTGACATAATCTGCATAAAAGTACTATATAAATAAAGGTGACTGATAAGCAATGTGCAGCACATGTTTCATGATTTGGTAGCACCAATATGTCAGCAGTTGTTGACCTAAACAGGTCTTTGCAAATTTTTTCATATTCATATCATGATTTGTACATTTATACAATATTTCAGTAATTTCTTTATACATCATGCTGTTAAATATTTACTCCTTAAATAATTAGAATAAAGTAATTTGAACTGTTTATTATGAATACGATGCATTATGTACATTTTAAACATCAGATCTATCCATTTTAACTGGGTTTTTTTAATTTGTCTGGCATTAATAAATTATTTTTCAAAAATGCGATATAGTTTACATCCGATAATTCATTTAGTACTTTCCATTTATGACACCTTTTATAAAAATGACTTTCAATTTCAGTGTTTTTACAAATAAATTGCCAAATGCTTCCATTAACAAATTATGATGGATTAAACTGCACAACTACTTTCTAAATACGCTACAATTTAGCAGCACACACTGTTCTTCCCAGGAGAGTTCTTCCAATCTATTCTCATTTTGTCCCAGGCCCAAACACGAATCTGAACAAATTTTAGCCTGTAATAGGAATAGAGATCTCCCATTCCATTAAAAAATTGCTTACAGCACCTTTAATCTACAGTTCTGCTCAGCGAGGTAGACAAGAGCTGGGCAGCTTTCCATCTTAAGACACACACATATCCCAAACACAAGTCCATCCACTAACATGCCTACTTAGGATCGCTATAGGGCACAGCAGCGTTCCCAGGCGAGTCTGAGATTGCCTTATCTGGATGAATGATAACATCCGAGACTATATGAACCCTGGTGCATGTCCTCCTTTTTTTGGCTGCACAGCCGGCAGCTACATCTCCACATGGCAATTTTATCACTGCTGAAACCTTCATAAAGCTTGTCTGGAAAAAAAGACTTGTCTGGTGATAATAAAAACATGTTTTGGAAAGTTGCGAAATTCTTTAGGGACTGTATAATCTAAAAGATTGATGCCATCCCTTGCTCATATTTTGGCTGTTCTCTTTGCTTTCTTTGGCAGAGAGCAATATGTTTACTGTGGCAGCAAGAGAAACGCCACGTGATTGCTCAAGATGCGCAAGCCATGCATGGACACTTGACACACACATTCATTTTCAATCTGCATGGATATGTAGCATCAAATCGGCATGCCATCCTTTTTGTGCCAAGCCTTGTGACACAAACAGGCGATCAGTTTAGAGTATAAGATTTTTAAAACCACAGGATGTAAACAACAGGGCAAGATGAGGTCACATGATCTACAGCGGGCCAATTAAAGAGATGTGAACATCAAGTCTGTGCTGAATGAGAGAGAATTCCTCTTGAGATAGACTATAGCCTGCGGTCATAAATGCCCAGACTGGATGAGGTCCTCAAATTGACGTCTGATATTTGAGTCCTTCACTAGAGAGCTTGGTTTGATTTACCAACACTGCAATACTCAGTCTGCCTGCAGGCATAAAAAACCCCTTTCACAAACAACTGCAAAAGCGCACAAGCCAAGTCATTTCACCACAAAATCAATGTCCTTGAGAGAATTTCTGGGATTCACCAGTACACACACTCCTGCAGCGAGTGGTAGACTCTTGTTCACACCACAGTTTGACACTCTTAATTATTATAATTTAAATTAATAAATATTAATGCTGCTCAGGCCAACAAAACACAAGAGAATTTTTGCAAAAAGGTGTTATCTTTTTATCTATTATAATTTTTCAGTGCATTGCAAAGAAAAGTGGCAAATCTGAACGATTTACGCTTTTGGTCACGTGTTCAAAGCTGCAGTTACACAAAACTATGACTAGGTGGCGCTCATGAACAGACTATTTAGCTAACTTACAAATAGAGTATATCATCATCTTAACAAGAAGATAGAATATTATAATGCTAGGGCTGAGCAATATGGCCAAAAATCTATAAAATAGTGTTCTGTTTAAAGGCAGAAATTCTCAAAACTGTTGTTAAAAACTATGGTAACCTCATTTTGTATATTAAGTATAATTTTATGTATATATTTTTACTACAATTGTTAGAGTCATCAAGTTTGAAAGCACTCTTGACGGGTTGCCATGTCCACTTACTAAGTGTTGCTTATTAAGCTTGTTTGGGCTTGGCTCATAAAGCAATCCAATGCACGTTAATACTGTAGCCAGGTCACAATATTTTGGCATGTGGCTAATTTCCAAGTTAAAGTGTTTGGACTTTTAGATTATTTTGGACTTGTTCTAATTTGCTGTTTCTTTTTTTCCAGTAAAATCTAATGATCCAGACTAATAAGTCAAAGCATATCTTGTTCCCTGTAATATCTTGTAAAATGCATACAGAAAACAGACTCTGCATCATGAACATACATCATGAACAAGGTTGGTTAGTTTGGTTCTGCAACAGGCGAACACTGAAAAGAATTAAATCTGTTGTACAATGTGTTGTTTTTTTAGCTGGCGATCTCTCTCTCTTTTTGGGGCTCTAACTCTCTCTCAGGCAGTTTTCCATACAATAAACAGTTTACTTTATACCATCCTTTGTCTATTTTGTAAGTAGTTCAAGTGTTACCATGACACAATCCTTTTATTAAAATATATGAAATACAAATTATGTGCCAACTAGTCAACAATTTACTTTGAAGTGCCACCTATTGAATTTAAAATTGGGGGAGAGATATCATTATGGAATAAAGGTTTTTCTCTAATACATATTGGCCACAATTAACAGCACCATTTTATTCATTACTTTTTGAAACCTCCATTTGCCAGTTTAACAATTTTATTCAAATTCTTCTCCTATTATGCTTGAAAAAGTTAGAGAACACCTGACAAGTGATAAGAGACCAGACAGAATCACACCAGACCCCAGATTCACAGCTCCTTGATGGTGCTTCCTCTCTTCAGTTCACCTCACTCTTTTTCCACAGGGTTTATGTCAGAGGACTGGAAAGAAGCTTGGTTTTGTGCTCAGTGACCAACGTTTATGTTGTTTTTTAAGGTTTGGATAATTACCGGAAGATCCAAACATGGCCCACTGTAAGATTTCTAACAGAGTCAGTCACTTACTGATTTTTTATTTGTTGGTATTTAATATAATATATGATACCATGCATTTAAATAAGATGTCCAGGACCTCCAGCAGAAATATAGGCCCACAACATCAAAATGTAACATTGCAGTTGTGTTGTGTTTCTCCATGTGCTCTGTGTTTTCCTCTTGTGACCTAGTTCTGTTAATTAGTGTATTCTGTTCAGGTGTGTCTACCTCATTTACGTTGATTGTCTTCCCCATTTAAGCCAGCCCTGTGTGTCAGTCTGTGTGGATTATTGTTGTTGTAAAGACGTGTTTGTTTTGCTCTCTCTCTATGTTACTATTTGTGGAATTTAAGTAAAGATGAGTAAAGATTGTGTTTGAATCTAACCTTGGACTCTATGTGTCTTAAACGAACCAACACGTTACACAAAAACACAGCAGTGTATTTAATTGTACACATTTAATGTACAATTTGTACAAATGTACAATCCACATTAAATGGAGTACTTTTTATCCTTGTGTACCAAAACCCATCTTGAGCGTTTGCTGCTAAAAAGCAACATTTTTATTGTTACCTGACCATATAAGTCGGTCCCTTTTGAAGTTCCAGTCGTTACTGACAACTGAACATGCTGGAATTTTTTTTGGATGAGCTAGGAGAATTTTTCTTGCAACCCTCCTGAACAACATGTACTGATGTAGGGGCAGTCGATAATTTTTTTAAAGGTTTACTGACCCCAAGACTCAACTATTTTCTGCAATTCTCCAGCTGTGAGTCTTTAGCCACTCAAACTCTTTCAAAGTGCATTAGGACAATATGGACACATGTCCTATTCCAGGCAGTTTGGTAATATTTTCTGTTAATTGGAATCTTAAGTACTTCCCTGATGGTGGAAAAGTGAATTGGGGCCCTTTTCTTAAGGTCACTTCACTGAATTATCCTTTGCTGTACATCAGAAATATATTCTTTGATTAACAAGAATGAAGATTAAGGAAAATAAGGGACTTTGTTTTCCCTCCTATTTATATTTCTGTGAAACAGGAAGCCATGGCTAGATAATTTCATGTTCGTAATCACCCCTAGAGTATTCAAAATAGAAAGTCTGAATGGGAATATACTTTAGAGACATTTTACTCATAAGAATTTCTATGGGTGCCAATAATTGTCAAACGCATAAATTATATTTTTTATAATTTTAATGATATTTTTCCCCACTTTAAATTCTTATTTACCACTGAAAGAGTTCGATTTTGTGCATTTTTAAAATTAAAAGATCAAAAGTAGTAACAATGCAGATTTATTTTCACAGCCTTCATTGATCATATTTACCCAAGGCAAGATTTGCATCGTAGTAAATACCACTACTAGTGTACATACACTCATAAGAAACTTTATAGCTTTGTCTTGAACACTATTTTATTTAAATAAAGCAATTGCAATTGCATATTCAAAATACTTCGAATTAATAAACAAATATAAAAATATTAACTGAACATATTGTGACGACTGGCTGTTGCTCGTTAGAATGTGAGCAAACTAGGTCTAAGCTGTTCTACTATAACACTTTTCCCTATCTACTTTGTTTACCAAATAGGGTAATAGCAGCTGCACGCGTCTTAACATACAAATCACTCTTGCCGTAATTCCGCACGGCCCTAATTGGTTCTATAAGCAGAAGCACAGCCCACAAACAACCAACAGGTCTTCTGTCTCTTTGAATTTAACATAGATTGCCCATTTCAAACATGGGCGCAGTGTTGCCAACTTTTTTCAATGGAAAGTAGCTAAATCCAGCTTAAAAAAAAGTCGCTAGATGACATCATACGTCAATTTGCATATTAATTACGCCAGTGCGTCATATTATCTTGCTTCTCTGTAGTCACTTGATAATAATAATAATAATAATGTTAATCTGGATTAATATCCTGATTTATAATCAAGCCGTTTTCTGATGAGATCAAATACACATAAGATATAGACAATGGCTATGCTGTGATTTTGGCTATATTTGCAGGTAAATCAAGTTAGAAGCAACATAATATCTATTTTAATTAAAAGGCCTGCTCCTCTCAGCCGCTCGCTGAACAGAATAGACGCAGGGAGAGGTGCGTGTGTGCGCTGAAGAACAAGTGCTCACACTTGCGCGGCACTACCAGAGACTCGCTAAGGTTTGTCTAAAGAGTCACTAGATTTGTCGCTAGTTGCTTTTTTGGAAAAATGTCGCCATGGGAGTCTGTACTGCAGTCCCTCCCCAACACACCTCTCTCCATGACTGTAACACTTATTTTTATAACAGCATATAACAGAACTGCAAATGAACCAAACCCACTCAAACTAACTTGAACATAAACACACAAAATATCAATAATACAAAAACACAACTGCCTTGCTTAAATTACACAAAAATAAGTAAACTCTAAAGAAATACCCATAACGCACCGGGCTGTTACCACTGACTGAAGTCGACGGTCTTTTTTTCTTCCTATCAGTGCAAAAAAAACCTAATATAACTCTGTTGACTTTGGTCACACAAATAAATGTTACCCACCTTTAGAATCTGTTAGGTGTCTGCTTTTTTTTTGTTCATTCTCAGTAAAAACAAAAGTGTGTGCTTTTGCAAAATAAGGAAAATAAACAGTGTGCACGTTTTTTCTTTGTTCTCTCAGCAACTGTTTTTAGAAACGCGTCACTAAAATGAACGGAAGCTCCACAAAAACATAACACACAGACATGAGAAATAAATCTATAGAAAGCTTGAAGTGTCTACTTTTAAATGCAAGTCTTATGCTACCATGCACATGAGCCACTTTCGGGGCGTCTTAGGCAAGTAGGCTATATTATTATTAAAATTATTATTATTTAGGCTTTGCTATGCTGTTAAATTACTGTGGGCGTATTCCTTTCTGAAGTCATAATATAAACTAGTGGAAAAGACACTTCTTTCTTCTTCCTTCATTCCTGGCGCCCCCTGGATGTTTGGTGCCCTTAGCATTTGCCTATACTGCCTATGCCACGGACCGGCCCTGTGACCATGTCTGTGTATATGGCTTGTACATTACTCATTCATTTTTATGTAACATGTATTTTATTTTTGTGTTTTTCTATATGGTGTATTTTAATTAAATGGTTTTATGAGTCTCTGGTGGACACGTTCTCACAAACCCCGTCACCTGATCTACCGCATTCATTCTGCGCTTGTTGCCAGTGAATAAAAGCAGCACTGGGGTCTAAACAATGAAATATTTTCTCATGCAGCCTAAATGTCAGTGGTGCAATGCAGTAAGCCCCGGGGCTTTAAAGAGGGGCTGAGAGAGTAAGACAACAAGTAAAAGGCAAGAAAGAGAAGATGTGTAAAGGTGATAAATGATGTAACTGCTGGGTTCATCCGTGACACACCACACTAATGCACAGTGCAGCAACCCTGAGACAACACATATAAAGACACATGCATTTAGTCACTTACATTCATACTCCAAGTAGCCACTTTTTGTTACTAAAGCAATTTGCAATGAAATACACAAATCATTCTATTCTAGTCATCCAATTAGGAGCGCATTAGTTTGTGAGTGCGTGTTTTATGAATCTACTTTTGATGTTTCCTGGAACTCCTTGAGCTACAAGGATCTACTCCAACAAATTCTCATTAGCAAAACAATTGAAATCTGTTAACAAATGGCAAAATTAGCAATGGGCTGGAGAGGCTCAGACATATGTTTGCGTCGAGCTGGAAATGGAGTGCCAGCTGCTGCAGCAGGGGCTGATGGGAAACAACAGACAAGCCAAAAGAAGAGTGTTTGTGAGCAATGGAGGAAAAAGATTGACATTATCTGAAACCGAGATGAGCATATGAGAAATAACAAGTCCCTCCAGCCCCTCCTGTCTCCGGTCATGATATCAGGCTGCCAGAGCTGATGATTCCATGCTTGGCTTCCGTCAAGTGCCTCTCCATCAGGTGCTGACATTTCATCTGAAAGAATTAGTCTACGCTTTCCACAACGCCAGTTTACTTTCTTGATAGACTGAGTATAAAAACAGGTCTGGACCCACAATTTGTGTGCATCAGAATATGGTGGCTGGGTAAGAGAACTAAAACAGCAATGTTGCTAACAGAAGATTTTTCGGTAGAATGAAAGAAGCTCAAAACATTGTCTTTCATATTAGGTAACTTTTTATTTTTTTATTTTTTGCCAAGTTGCACTGCGCACACAGCCTAAAAATGAGCAAACGGAATGATAATCAATCACACTCACCTTAAACATCCTCTCTTTGAAGTAGTGTTTGAAAAGTCAGATAAAGTGAATCAAGTTTCAAACTGGTTCAAAGAAAGGTTTAGCAATTCATTGGAGTCCTTTATGCATTGAAATGTTCAATTAAATACCACAGTCGATCACTCTGTTTGAGTCAGTTACATATTTTAAGGCATTTCGTTTTATTAGCTATTTAATGTCAATTAGGATTCAAGTTTGATGTCACTCATTCAAATTATATAGTTTTGGTCATATCTTTTGAAAACACATTTTTCCTGGTGGCTTATAACAACTAACTACTTAAAGGAACACAAGACTATTTTTAAAAAAAGGCACATTTTCCAACTCTAGACATCCGTGTATGAAGCTTGCAGTTTTATCTGTAGCTTAGCATAATCACAATTATTGTCAGGATTTTTTCCTTCTCTCTCATAAACTAAACCTAAAGGCTTGTCCCAATCACAATAACTATAAAGATAACGACAAAGATATACAGTAGTTTTACAGATCGTTCTCAATTTTTTACCCCACAACTAAAACGATAAAATTCATTTTTGCTTTGATGTTTGACCGGCTGTTTGTCTCCTGCAGGTGTGCCAGTAATATGGTTGCCAGATTGTGGAGAAATAAAAATGAAAACCCAATAACAATGATAAATTGTTAACAATGATATCTTTTCTAAAAATCATTCTAAACTTAAACAAATAGTCCACACCAGAGATATAAGCTTAATGATTATGACGCATTTTTTAAAATAACATTATTTCTTCCAGCTGATGAATGATAAAAGCATATGAGAGGTAATCAGAATCCATCCTGCTTTTTAGAGCTTAAGCAGGCAGGCAGCATAACTGCTGCATGTGCTTGTAATTACCGAAATGTTATTGTACAATGGTATAGTTTTTGTTTTAGTTATCTTTATGGTTATCATTCCTCATGTGAACAGACCATGTAAAATGTAACAATTTTAAAGAAAATCTGATTGGAGGATTTGAAACTCTGGACAACTGGCAACCCCAAGCATGAAAACTATGAAAATGCAAATGTCAAGTGGAAACAAAAATGCAGGACAAATAACCAGTGTTTATATATTACAGACAATTATGCTTAATCTACGGAAGTAATAATTTAATTATCATTCAGGCCTAGTTTCAAGGCAACAAACCAAGTTTAAACAAAAAAGAAGTTAAAACAATAAAGACTCTCTTTGTACTTCCAAGCTATTCATATCAGAGTGATTCATATTCCAAGTCCGAAACAAAGCGGGAAGTCATAACCATCTACCCAACAGCAAGGTTAAGCATCTCTCAATTGTTAGCTTTTGGCAAAGCCACATGGACTTCTGCAAAACTATCATTAGCATATCCACCGCTGTGCATGAGGGCATCAGGACAGACCATTTGAGCCTTATAAATAGTGCAGTAGGTCAGTACGGCTCTATCTATTATTTTTATGAAAGAAGAAGTGAGGACTAACGAGGCTGCAGGGTTGGAAAGGGCTCAGGAGTGGAGCTCCAACGCTGTCAGGCCTGATGTTTTCATAAAGCTCATCTCAAAGCCTGCGAGCAGTTATTCCACCTCTTGAGATCATAAAAACAGGAATTATATTAATTTTCTGTCAGCGTGAGTAAAGTCTTTGCACATCACGGATTGATTTTTGTACAATCAAAGAAGTCAAATAAGCTTCTGCGAACTTTAAAAGAGCACAAAGTGTATTAACAGTTTTCCACTAGACTCTCTTTCTCTGCTATAAGGTAAAGAAGAAATGACCAGAATAGAACTGTCACCCATCTTCACAGAGAAGAACACTGATTTAGATGTGTGTTAGCCTAGGCCCGTTCTACTTCCTGTGACACTACTAATGGGAACCAATGAGAAACCAGCTCCACCCCCCGGCATGACTGAGGCGGGTGTAACGCGAGGACATTACAGTTCTGCGTCTCAAACATGGTGTGTACCGAGCAGCAACAATCGTTGGACTCTGCTGTTGCAGCTGCTTTATTTGAAAATGGAGCAGAAGTAATAAAAGTAAAGACATTTTCCTACTGCTTTAATGAAGCTAGCTACAATTGGTTACGGGGGCTTCAGGTTCTGTCACTACGCATACGTCATTGGAATGAGTGGTCTGATTGGTTGTAGATTCGTCCAGTGGTATACAGAGGCATCTGATGGACGCAGGTTAATCCCGCCTCCCAGAAGGCGGGTAGTAAGGTAGCTTGGCCAGACTAAGCTCTTATGAGCTTTATAGTCGCGGAAGCCAGGCTAGATGAATCATACTGCCTGGACTACACGCTAAAAGAGAGATACCAACAGAAAACAAAAAAAAGAATAAAACATATGAATGGAATAAAAAACAGTAACCTCCACATAAACCTGCAATACAAACACATAAGGGAGAAAACTAAAGTAAATGCCAGAAAGAACTGTTTATTAAAGGGGGGAAATAGTGCATTAGTAGATTCTACAACAATTGTAAATAATGCTCAGTGGATGTCTATGGAAAGGCTGTTCAAATAATAAAAGATAACAGTATGACTAACACTAATTAAAAAATAATAAAACCCACTTAAAAAAATAATGAAACTTATTTTTCTCAAAGTAAATAAAAATTACACAATTACACGAAATGATGTTGCAATTATGAGAACATCATGATTATAAAATTCTAATTAACAACTGTGCAGCTCTGAGAAATAGTTACAAGATTTTATCCAATACAAGATAAAAATCACAATTAGCCTATCTTTTTAATTGTTCACACAGAGGCAACACATGAATGGCTGATAATAATGTTTGCACTAATGGTTTACAATAATGCTTAATGGTTTTGAAGAACTGTAAAAGAAATACGAAAAAAAATTTGATTTTGTCCAGGAAATGGGCAGCATGGCGCAACACTGTAATTGATCAAAACCTTAAATGATAATTGATTTGGACACAATAGTGCTAGTGAACGTGTCTTTGCTAGGTAAGGAAGGACAAACTGGATCACTGAAGGCCATCAAAGAGGATTTTTGCTTTGCAACATCATAAAATGGCAATTTCAGAGCTTTATCAGTGTTGTGTAACACTATTCAGCAAAAATTCAATAACTCCAATAACAGTGCCATGTTGCAGCGAGTAGACTCTGCCCCAAGAATGAGCTTATTTCAAGCCGCAGCTTGCCACAGATCGATCAGATTAACAGTCATATTAAGGCATACGGTGGAACAGCATTGTTCATGTCCTACCATATGACAAATGAGTCATGCTGGAACCAAAGACAAATGCTGCAATGAAAGCAGTATTATTTATCTCAAACAACTACAATCCACACAATTATGTCTTTTAAATTAAGAACAACCAACCTTGTTCTCATCCAATATACTAAGACACTTCCCTGTAGAATTACCCTCTTCCAATGTAAAAGGGCATACACCTTATCTCTCAGAAGAATCACAGTAATTAAATGTAATCTCTTTCATCATGAGACTGATATAATAAAGATGTCAAGTGCAATACAATACAGTACAGGGACAGAATATAAGACATTACAACACAGTGAAGAAAGTAATTAGTTTCGAGTTTCATTAATACAAGCAGCCCAGTCTTAGTAAATATTCAAGAAGTCAAGTTTGTTATATTTAGAGGTGTCGATTTTATATGATGAATTGGTGTTAGTGTTTAGACAAGAGAAATATGTATTAAAGTCAGTAACTCTAACACATAGCAGTGTTTTGATCCTGAATGAAACCACATATTGAACATAAACAAATGAGCAAATGACTCTGTACACGTTCACGAGTCTCTCGTCAAAGGAGTGACTCGTCGCCACTTACAGGGGGCTTTATTTTCATATGTAGCATATAATTTCATTAAAAAAAAACAAAGCAATAGTAATTTAATATTCATTTTTAAAACCCATGAACTGCATTTTTATTCATTTTCTTATGCAATGTAAATGCATTAATGCCACCTCTGAACTGTGTAAATACACATAAATCTAACTTCTGGAAGCAATATTAGGGCCCATTATAACATTAAATGTGTCCAAAATTTTCCTAATAATTCCTTTTTTTAGTTTTAAGTAAAGTCTGTTCAATCAATCTCAGGCGTTTAACTGATTCATGATCAATTTGCCATTCATTTGTATTAATTGGCGCATCATTAACTGATATTACATTGATGACCTTACATAATATTATATTTATTTATATATATTATATCAAGCAAATATCCAAAATTATAATTAGGATTTCTAGGCAAACTGATTTATTAATAACTGGCATTTAAATAATTTCTAATGGTAAAAACATAATGTTTGTAGCTGTTTGCCTTTTTTCTTAACATCAGCTCGCAGTCTTGCGCTCTAAAGAGACTCAATCTGGGGTGTTACTAACACACCCACAGACAAGAGTGACTAATCTAACATGAGGAGTCATACACTGTTGTGCTTATTAAAGCATCTCAGCCGGGACGGGGTCAGAATATAATACTGAGTGCAGTTTCTTCTGCCGTAATACATTAATGGAAACATTAACATAAACCAAACAGCTGAACGAGGCAAGACAGCACAGATTTGGTTTCATGGAGCACGAATAAGAAGGCTCTTTCCTTTTCTTCTCTGTAATACAAAGGCCCTTCTGGCTTTGGAGTGGCCCATGACCCATCGGGCCAGCATGCAGCTCAGAGGGGCCATCCATCACTGGGCCACGGCTGGAGCCTGGGGATAGATTTGCTCTCCCCCAGCTGACTCATCCATCAGCACTGGCTCTCCTGCATACTCAAGCAACCTGGAGAGGCCCAGCAAGGCCAGGCAATGTCACACTCTTCCGAACCTGCCAAATGCCTTGAGATAAGCACAATGAAACCAGCGACCAGAGGCTGCTTTACTGCTTTCCTCTAATGAGACCTGAGTGTTGGGAATTCATATACTGTATATTTGCATGATTTATTGCAATGCAGAATGGATGTTGCAGAAAAATTCCCTGGAAAAATGTGCTAACTAATATTTTTGAGCTGCACTATTTAAACACAGTCCTTACTCAGTTTAATTTGATTTACAGTTAAAAGAAGAGTATATTGAAATAAATCATTTTTAGGTAGTAGGTAGTAGGATTAATTACTATTAACTAGAGGTTTATTAGCATGTCTATTAATAACATAATAGCTGTTTACTGTTACTTACATAGCACACCTACCTTATGAATAAGCAGCAAAAGTCATAGTTAATGGTTGATTAATATTGAGAACTGGACCTTAAAATAAATCATGAACAAACATTTTTATAATATTCTATAATCAGGGACTTGCATTATATATTTAACGGTTATTAAATATGTAATTGTGTATGCATTTTTACATTTTGATTACCTTTGCAATCATCTAACCCAAGGATCACCAAGTTCGGTCCTGGAGGGCCGATGTCCCTGCAGAGTTTTGCTCCAACCCTAATCAAACAAAAGTCAGAACTAAACTCTGCAGGACACCGACCCTCCAGGATCAAGTTTGAGGACCCCTGATCTAACCACACACCAAAACACTTTTAAATTTAGTTAAATGTCATCTTTTCATTCCAATTTTATTTCCACATCATTGAAGTGTTTTTATTATTTTATATTGTATATCTATTGTATAATATAAATATATATTTCATATGCATGCAATAGCCTGTGTTTATATTAAATGTAACAAAAATGAATAAACACTGTAACCAGTGCTTTGCTCAGTATTAACATTATTTAATGCATTAACTATTGTGTACTAATGGGGCCTTATTGAGTCACTTTAGAATTAGCAATTTATGGGTTAACTGTATTATTAATTATTGGCTTATTACTATTGCCAGAATTTAATCAGCCTGTTTTCCACCCTCTTTCTTCACAAGTAATTTGGCCTTGATTGTAACGCGTTTAGATATATATTTTTAGTAGAAAACAAGCCAAGAAGAAATTCTGATTAAGAAAACTGTTTTTGCAATCCTGTCTTTCATATGTTACGGTACTATTTCCGAAACACTACAGGACCTACCACTAGCTCCAAGAGCTAACCAGAAGCGATCTCTGATGCAATCAGCCTGAAAGATGATGACGAGGAAGCAGAGAGCAGAATTTGCATGTGGCTTAACTCCAATCCAGCGCATAGCCATTTAATGAAGGAATGGTATCGCAAGGTTAATGACGACGCAAAGCCATTATCACTGTGCTGCTCTGGGCTGCCATGGCGACAAAAGGTCTCGGAGTGTGTGTGTGTGTGTGTGTGTGTGTGTGTGTATTTATAATGTTGGCACGACAATGTGTCCCCAAGTGTCAACAGAAAGGATGAGAACAGTATACAGTTGTCACTGTCGGATGACACCTGTATACACACCCCCCAGCACCCCACCCACCTCTTTGACTGACAGCAAGAGGCCAGCACCGCTAGCAATTAAAAACTTTAATTAATCAGAGCTATTTAAAGATGCCCATTCATCCCCCTCGGCAGGCGCACAGACGAGAACGAAAGATAAACGGCAAAGCTCTCCCCATTCCCTCCCTCTTCTTCTATCCCTGCACCTTTCTCTCGCTCATGCCTCCATTCTGATCTGCACGACCGGAGTGACACAATATCAGCGGCGTGAGATTTCTACAGCTTAATAAAGTAACTATATTAATCTTTAAGAGCTCAGCTGGATCATTGGAGGTCTGTAATTTGTGGTGCTTATTAAAGCAAGCACACTTATTACTATTGCTCATGCTTAGGGAGAGAGATTTGAGCAAATCGTTTGTGCCACAGACGTGAACAATACTTCAAACGGTGCGGTTTGTGCAGAAGAGGTGTGTTATTAGTTTTCCAATCGATCAAGCGTACAATTTTTACCTGGGGGAGGATAAAGCAGGTGAAAATCCTACATTGATGGGGGTGGCGGAGACCGAGACATAACTGGAGACCATATCAAAGAGACCCACAAAGTGGGTGGGATATTTTGACCACCTAGCAACCGTCCAGAGCTCCCTAGCAACCACCTATCAGTCTGCACTGTAGCTTGCAGCACTTATATTTTCTAAAGAAAATTATGATGCTAATATTTTAACAACTGGTGCATTTCAATTAGGAACTGCAGAACATTTTTTTTTTTTAAATGATCAACATGCATTTGATCTTTCAGATATGGGGTTTTGTCACAAAGCAATGGTCTTGATTGAGAGGTCTCTTCAGCTTAAAGGAAAACGCTCTCGGGTCAAAACACAGTATGTGGGTGGTTCATCATTTACTGGCTGTCATGACTCTCAAATGGGACGTATAGTGACTGATGCGCTCAAAGGCTGATTTGTGCATGGCATAGCTTACAGAGCATAGTGTTTCATCTCTGCTCTCTTTAAACAGGGACTTCATGATGAAATTGCTTTTTAAACTTTAATCAGCATTGTTAGGCAGCGAATTAATTACGTGTTTTGTCGCAACTTGCTAATGGAAATGAGGGTGATATGGCACAAATATGAAAAAAAACACTGGTACTGAAGAGACAGATGCATTAAGAACATTAAAGGTCAGACGTTAACCTTAATACAAAAACTGTGATTTTACTTAGTCCATTAATTACAGTTTACCTGCAAGCACATAGGAAACATAATGACACCCAGTTTAAAAGCAAATTAACTGTGATAGATAGATAGATAGATAGATAGATAGATAGATAGATAGATAGATAGATAGATAGATAGATAGATAGATAGATAGACAGACAGACAGACAGACAGACAGACAGACAGACAGACAGACAGACAGACAGACAGACAGACAGATATAGAAAGATAGATAGATAGATAGATAGATACAACGATGATATACAGAACGATAGATAGATAAAACGATAGAACGATAGATAGAATGATAGATAGAACGATAGAACGATAGAACGATAGATAGATAGATAGAACAATAGACAGATAGAACCATAGATAGATAGAACGATAGATACAACAATGTTGCGGAGCATCGCGATGCCGGCTCAGCATCATGATGTCTATTGGCCATCGGCGATGGCATCGTCTATCGACCCAACCCTAAACTAAATATTTCTCTAATATTATTGCTTCCAATAGTAATAATCCCCGTGTTTTGTTTATAATCATTTACACTGAGATTAACGCCCCACAAACAGCTTGCTTGGAAGCTTCAGTTGAAGTATGTTTATAAATAAGGTTGAGGCCACTAGAGCCCTCATACATCTTTTTTTGTCTAAGCAACCAATCCCATTCACACCCCCTGCAGTATTAGACCAATTTGAGCCGGTTAGTCTGCCTAGATAAAATTGTTGATCACGTGAACCCCTCTGGTTCTCCAAATGATCATTTTCCACCCTGTCTCTTTAAAGTGGTTTTTCCAACTGTAGTTTCAGATGTAATCAATATTATCAACAGTAGTCTGTCTAATGGTATTGTCCCAGATGGCTTTAAGCATGCTATAGCACAGCCATTGATTAAGAAGCCTGGTCTTGACACTTCTGTACTCTCAAATTTTAGGCCAATCTCACGATTGACTTTTATGTTAAAGATTTTAAAAAGAGTTGTTTTTAGTCAGCTGAATGTTTTCTTTAGATAGATTGAACATTAAACTTCTGAGGTGTTCCAGTCAGGCTTTAAAACCCTGCATAGTACAGAAACTGCACTATTAAAAGTTTTTAACGATATTCTCCTAGCTACAAACTCTGGTCACTGTGTCGTCTTGGTTCTGCTCAATCTAACTCGGCCTTTGACACGGTGGATCATGATATTTCCCTGTCTCGACTAAAAGACTGTGTGGGAATCCAGGGTTGTGCACTAGAGTGGTTTAGATCATACCCGACGGGGAGAAGTTTTAGTGTTGGTGTGGGGTCTGCTGAGTCGTTTGTGGATTGGCCCAAGGCTCTATTTTGGCCCCACTCTTCTTCTCCCTATATCTCTTTCCTCTTGGCACTATTCTCCGCAAACATGGTGTTTCTTTTCATTTTTATGCGGATGATTTACAAATTTACATGCCCTTAAAACTAAGGCAAACTCATTCCGCTTGACAAACTTTTAGACTGTATTGAGGAAATCAAATCCTTGTTGTCAGTAAATCTGTGACATCTTTAAGATACAAGGACA
This sequence comes from Enteromius viviparus, assembly GCA_032353835.1. Taxonomy (NCBI): domain Eukaryota; kingdom Metazoa; phylum Chordata; class Actinopteri; order Cypriniformes; family Cyprinidae; genus Enteromius; species Enteromius viviparus. Next base: position 3,847,620 of record JAUCNO010000626.1, on the reverse strand, counting down.
GAGGTTATACTGTTTTCTCCTAGCGACGCATCTGTTGCTGAAGTAGATCTGGGTGTTTTGACACAATACCAAAAGTCTGCTGTACCTAATCTAGGAGTAAAAATGGACTCAAACCTGAAATTTGATGCTCAGATTAGCGCAGTAGTCAAAGCAAGTTTTTGCTGGCAAAAGCCAAACCTTTTCTTTTTTGACATCATTTCGAGATACTAATTCACGCTTTATTACAAATCGCTTAGACTACTGTAATGTAACTATGGGCTCAGCCAGGCGTCACTTGCACGATTGCAGCTCGTACAGAATGCTGCTGCGCGGCTTTTAACTGGTACTAAAAAACAAGGGCACATTACTCCGATTTTAAAGTCATTACATTGGCTCCCGATTCGCTTTCGTATCAGTTTTAAAATTATTTTATTTGTTTTTAAATCTCTACATGGCCTGGTCCCTCAGTATATCTCAGATATGATCCAGCCTTACTGCCCTGCTCGCTCCTTTAGGTCAGCTGATCAGGTTCGTTTGGTCGTACCTAAAACATTGAGAAAACTAAGGGGCTCCTTCTCTGTCGCGGGTCCAAAATTATGGAATGAGCTGCCATTGCATCTTTGCATCCATCAGATTTATTCCTTTGTGGTTTTCAAGTCATCACTGAAAACACAATTTTTTTACTCTTGCTTTACAGCACTTTGGCTAACCTCGCTTAGATAGATAGATAGATAGATAGATAGATAGACGTTGAAGGCTGAAAGTATTTTCTCTGGTGGTTTTTTCTGCACAAAAGCTCTTGTATTCTCTCTGGGATGAAGATGACAGGCAAGCTCTTTCTGTAATTACTGCTAGCCGATCTGCATATTATAATTGGGGTCCTGGGGCATCATTATTTCACAGGGAACAGAAAAAAGGCAGATCAGATACAAGAGCGACATGCACATAATCAGCGTCTCTATCAGAGGCAGAGAGGACGGCTTCAGTGATCGACCCCGTCCATCAGCCCAGCACACTCTCTAATGAAAACCTGCTCCAGACGAGCGGGGATGCCCTAAATATCTCAGCGGAGGGGAGGTCGGGTTCATTTCAGGGAGACACTCATTTGAAGAAGCAGGCGGCAGGTCTCTTTGAAATCTGAATCTCTGGTTGATTGAGTTTAGATCAAAGCGATGTACGCCGAGCGCTTCGCACACTCTGATGCTGTGAAACACAATTGAGACGCTGCAACATCAGAGCTGCTCCAAATCCAACAAATGCACAGCGATCATAAAATCACATCCACTCACCATGTATTTAAAAATATATAAGTATTGAGAAATCTGCCTTCAAAGTTGCCCAAATTGAGTTCATAACAATGCATATTACTAATCAAAAATTATGTTTTGCTTAGGGATGGCGAAAACTAAAAAAATTCTTGACCGACCGAGCCTCATTAGCCGGTTGAAACCGGTTAACCGATTAGTTTAAAATATGGTACGCTATTTGAAATAACAGTAATTTCGAGCCGCGCCTGCAATTTCGCAACTCTGTCGCATCTCTCTGCCGCTCTGCCTCCCGCACACACACACACACA
>JAUCNO010000626.1:3810728-3833807 GCA_032353835.1 Enteromius viviparus | reverse complement strand
AACCGTGCGACGCATGCATGTACCGAACCGAGACCAGCGTACCGAACGGTTCGTTTTTTTTTCATGAACCGTGCCACCCCTAATATATATATACAGTATTGTGCAAAAGTCTTAGGCCACTAGTATTTTCCCCAACAAAAAATGTCGGTTATTTCAATCATTTGAGGTTTCTTTATCTTGTCTCAGTTCTTCTGGATTGAGTCTGTCTCAGTTTGTTCTGTTTCTTCATGTGATTCCAGACAGACTGATGAGGATCAGATCAGATCTCTGTGTGGAGCACTGGCTGTTATCACACAATAATCTCACTGCATTATTACAATTAATGACAAAAATAATGTTTGGAAATGGAAACTGATATTTCGCTACAGAAAAAGATAGAAATAACCCACTTAAGAACAGTTTTTGTTGCTGAAAATACATAGACTTTTTGCACAGTACTGTTCAGTATATATATATGTGTGTGTGTGTGTGTGTGTGTGTATTATACACACACATATACATATATACATACTGTATTGTTACAACTATTTAAAAACAATGTATGATTTTAACAACAATTTATGACAATAATATTTAAGAATTTGGCACATGCATTTCGAAATTAGTCTCTTTTCATCATCTAGGACGTCTTATTTAACACTGAACCCTTTTATAGAACTCATAAATCTCCATTCATTCTTTGATTGGACTCAATCAGAGCTGAAGTGAATATTTTGAATTCAGCTCGACCATCATCCACCAATTTTCTTTCGCATCAGTGATGAAGATCTTTGTCAGATTGTTGCAGACCGACTTTTCGTGGCGTTTCTCAAATACACTAATTTCCACACCCAACTCGAGTGAAATTTTAGGACTTGTGTTTCCATGGAATCCATGCTGGAATCATGGAGCTGTTTCCATGACAATCCACCACCTGTTGTTCCGCTCCTTTCACACGTCTGCCATGAGATGATTGGCATTTGGGAATAACAAATTATACAGGTTAATTTCTTTGTTAGGAGGCGTCAGAGCTACAGTGTCTCATTTTCACGTCTATACTATAGCTATACTGAGTATATCCAGTGTGTTAAAGGTTACAAGCAAATTTAGCCTCTTTTATGTAGTTTAAAAAATTTGCTTATTTTTGTCCCAAAAACTATGAATATATTTCAAAAATGGCTTTAGTGACTGCTGTCGGAGGACTCAAGTGAAATGACAGCTCAATAATGGGTCAATATTGACCTATTCAGTCTCATTGATGAGAGGAAAGCTCTTAAAAGCGTTTTTAAACAACTAAAAGCTTCCGCGAAGACATCATTATACAAGGCAAAGGCCAGTTTTATCTTTTCCTTAACAGATTTCTTCAGAACAAAAAGAAAAAAAGAACTTCCTGTATGTTGTCAGCTATTTTGAGGTTGTACCCTTATGACTCTCTCATACTGTAAATACAGAAATAATCTTGTCATGCAGTGACATGTGGGGAGGACATGCAGAAGTTTAATTGTAACAAAGTGCCATGTGCATTCGGCCCCATTGCATTCTGGTAGCAATTATAGAGGGTTTGTATGTATGCAGATTATGGATTGTTTAAAGTACAGATCTCAGAGGAATGCCGAAGTTTCTAAGGCTGTTTATGAGGGATCGTGATCCCGGGGGCCGTCGTTCCTCACTCAACTACACAAACACAAATGCAAGATTCACAGAAAAGCTAGCAGCACCATTTCCAAGATCAGTTTCTAGTGTTTTGTGAAACTGCACCAGGGGACTCAGAGTCTGCACAACATACTGAGGGAAAAATATCAAATATTCATTTCTAATAATGTCCAAATTTCCCAGGGACACAAGGCTACCCTACCCTTTCTGTGTATAATATCAGTGCATATTTTACCATATCATGCAGATTTTCCACCTGAAATTGAGGAAAAGACGTAGAAAAAAGCACAGATTCTGCCAGGGCCTCGTGTCCAAACTGGCTTTTAAGAAAGATGCTAAGCTGCTGATATTTTTGGACTGAATACAAGGATTTACAGTATATAGCAAAATAACACTGCAAAAAAAGAGACTAATAATAATGCAATAATACCTAATATGATCGCATAATGCCCATTATGTCGTCACAAAGAGCATCATGGTGGCTTAACACCTATTATGATATCATAATACAATGGGCATTATGATTTCATAAGGCCCTGATGTTAAAATACACTATTGCAAAAAGTTTAGTCTTTTTTCTTTTAACATAGAAATGAATCATTTTATTCATCAAGAAGGACACATTAAACTGATCTGTTTTGTTGCATCAGGCTTGATGCGAACAGGCCCTCGCGTTACTTTCCAAAGCTTGAGCTAAATGACATTCAGAAAAGTGCATCATGAGCGTCTCACCGCTCCGTCAATCACTGCACATTATTTATCATTTTTCCCCCCCTGAGCTTCACGGAATAACGCCCGCACAAACCAGCGTCCATTTGCTGCGTAAATAATACAGGATTAACGACAGCATCATCTAACACAGTGGCATGAAACAGCAGTGTGAAATCATGAATAAACAGCCTATATCATGTCAAAAGAGCCACAATCAGAGTACATCAAATTGATTTCTTCACTTGTGCCGTGATGACTGTTGCATGGGTTGAATAGCACTTGATTGTTAGATTGAGTGTGACTGCTGCACTGGGCCCATTAAAGCTTTCTGACAATGGCAACGGAGTAATATTCTTAGCTTTTCCAGACGCTCATCAATGGATACAGAAATAACGCTGATGAACAAGCCTCCTCTATTTAACAGAGCTTGTTTCCCAAGAGCTGTCACTTAGCAACAGGGCTGTCAGTGGACTCCTGGGCATCTGAGATGTCCTGTCAAGCAAATGACTGAATTCCACTAAAAGGCTATTAATAAAACCTTTTTACCTGGAAAACAAATCACCTTTAATGCATCCCATCAGACATAGGCTGTAGCGTCTGATTAGCGTCTGGAAAATTCAGTCGCCAGAAAATTGCACTCCTCTGCGGCTCTTTCGAAAATAAAATCCCCCCGTCGTGTCGTCTAAGACCTGCTTCGGTGTTATTGTTCTGTGAATGAAAAAGAACAGGGTGAATGTTCAGAACTGATGAACTGGCCTCATCTCAGGTCGTGAGTGTGAGTTTGAATTGAACGGACCTCCAAAATTGACTTAATTGGAATAGTGAAAACATTTACTTATTAATCATTTTATTTTCTTCGGCCATGCCAGTGGACTTATTTAGGACCAGGCTTTATCTATCTATGTTTCCACAGTATTCATCTGTCTGTCTGTCCGTCCATCTATCAATGCGTCTGACTGTCTGCCTGTCTATCTATCTTTTTATCTTTTATTTATTCTATATCTGTCTGTCTGTCTGTCCGTTCGTCTATCTATACGTCCGACTGTCTGTCTGTCTGTCTATCTTTTTATCTTTTATTTATTCTATATCTGTCTGTCTGTCTGTCCGTTCGTCTATCTATACGTCTAACTGTCTGTCTGTCTGCCTGTCTATCTATCTTTTTATCTTTTATTTATTCTATATCTGTCTGTCTGTCTGTCCGTCCGTCTATCTATACGTCTGACTGTCTGTCTATCTATCTTTTATTCATTCTATATCTGTCTGTCTGTCTGTCCGTCCGTCCGTTCGTCTATATATACGTCTGATTGTCTGTCTGCCTGTCTATCTATCTTTTATTCATTTTATATCTGTCTGTCTGTCTGTCCGTCTATCTATACGTCTGATTGTCTGTCTGCCTGTCTATCTTTTATTCATTCTATATCTGTCTGTCTATCTGTCTGTCCGTCCGTCTATCTATATGTCTGACTGTCTGTCTGTCTGTCTATCTATCTTTTATTTATTCTATATCTATCACTCTGTCTATCTGACTGTATATCCATCTATCTATCTATCTATGTCATGACTAACCGCTTGATGTATTTCTTTTGTCACTGTGCAGTAGTTTCACATCATAGGTATTTGGTTTTAACGACCAATAACAACAGATATACGAGTCTGTAATCGGTTACTGCAACTTTTACAGCCTATAAAGTGATTTACATCTTAGTTTACAGATGAAATACATCATATCATCTGTGGATTATATTTGAGTTTCAGATTAGTTTCAGAGTAAGTGCAGGGTAGTAAGCTGGTAAACTCATTCTTCTGCATATGTCTCCAGCTCCAAGGACATCTATTGATCCGGCTGGGATGGAATAGCTGGTTGTTCCCACTAGGGTTGCTGTAGGGTTTATATAGATGTGAATGTGGTTAAACAAGGCATTAACACTCAATCTGGCCTTAGACGAATGATTATGTCTCAAGGGAGCTGTAGCTGCCACCTCTTGTTTGTGTCTTTGTACTTTAGAACTAACAGTCTCTAGAAGAGTCAAAGAGTTAAAAAAGAGTGTCTGGGTGTGTATTGCATGGCTGTCACTGTGACCTGAGATGAAACGCTTCTGGATAGCAGTTAATGGTAACTAGAACTTAAACTATTAGTAATCATTGTTAGTAACTGAAACTAATCAAACTAAATTTAAACTGAAATTATAAAAATAAAAGCTACATATTAACAAAAACTATGGTACTAATACTAAAACGGATGCCAATAAAGACAGGTAATTAACTTTCACTGCAAATTTGGTTATTATTAATTAAAAAGATGCAATATGATAAAACACACACAACATCCGTCAGTGGCAGGTGGTATAGAATGACTGTTTCCTAAGGCGACATGGGCTCCATTCCTGCACAGTTCTGCATTTACCTATTACCTAAGACAAAAAATATACAGATTTATCAGCATTACCATTCTTCTCAATGGCAGTCACTCAGCTGGCCCTGGTTAGTCGGCACAAAAACATCTGTGACGTCAAACATGGTGCATTGCATGTAAATGGAAGAGAGCATTTGCACACCACAATATCTGATTAAATGGTTATCTGTCAATGCAGGAAAATCTATTAAAAAAAATTAATTTTAACCAAAATAAAAACTACTAAAAATCAGTAATGGAAATGAGAAAAAAAAGATAAAAACCTTTAAAAACCTACAAAACATTACATTTGTTACAAATGAAAAATAAATAAATAAATAAAGCCAACAAAAGTTTTTGTTTCCTGAGGCAACATGGACTGAACACAGTTGTTATATTTCTGCATTTACCTATTTATGACTAATATATCTGGAGAAAGCTATCTGTCTGCATTCCAATTCTTCTCAATGGCAGTCGCTCAGCTGGTGCACGCAGCCCTGGTTAACAGCCATCTTTCATGCCCCGTAATTTTTTTTTTGATGAATTACAAATAAAACAAATAATACTGCAGTATCTTTTATAATATATGTGACCATGCAACACAAAACCAGTAATACGATTTATAAACCAAACCTGAATAAATAAGCTTTCGATTAATGTATTGTTTTTTAGGATAGAACTCTGAGGTTGTGAAAAAATATATATATTGAGTATGAGTAAGTTCTTAGCAATGCATATTACAAATCAGAAATTAGGTTTTTATATATTTATGGTAGGAAATTTACAAAATATGTTCAGAAGTAAGAAATATAAAAGTATATAGATCATTTTGACTCATACAATGTACTGTATTGTTGGCAGTTGCTTCAAATATGACTGCTTTTTAATGCTCCAGGGTCGCACACGTCATTTGAAATTATGTAATATGTTATTATTTTATTATGTATATATATATATATATAAAATTTCAGTGTTTCTACTTCAAAATGTCATATTTTATTCAAGGTGTTACATGCTGTTTTCTTGCAGATTAGAGGCAACTGACAAATGGAAATAATTTCAACGTAAATCCTACACCAGAGGCATTTATTTATTTAATTTTTAGTGCATGCTTGAAAAATCTACAATGTCAAACATGGTGCTCTGCATCTAACTGGAAGAGATTGGTATAACATGAATTGCACATCACAAACATGTTTAAAAACCAGTGAGGGAAAGAAGCCGGTCAATGGAGAGGTAGTAGATGTGAGAGGAGTGACGGGGAGGGGATGATGGGAGAGGCAGAATGAGGGGAGGAGAGAGATTTGAGAACTGTTCCACAGCCACAGCTTGATTCTCTCACAAAGGGTCATTAGTGAAGTAATTAACGCGTGCTGCTGTGCCCCGGGGCTCGTGCGCAGAATGTGAGCAATGACTACTAATGACATAAAGCAGTCTTCCACGGAGCCTAGCCTGAAGAAACCCTTCCAAACACGACACTGCAAATAATCCTCTTTCATTAGGCACACAGACAAACATATTTCACAGACGCCTCACCTTATAAAAATAAAGGTTCTTTATTGGCAGCGACGGTTCCATGAAAAACCTTCAACATCCATGGAACCTTGAAAGGTTCTATGGTGGAAAATAGTGTTGTTGAAACTTATATTTCCCAGAATACTTTCAAGAGTAACGAAACTAGCCTTTATGCAGTGACAGTTTGGTAGTACTGTGTCGATTTGGTTCCTGCTGGAAGACATCTGCTTTCAAAAGGTTCCAGTGCGTATTTATTTACACACACAACTTTTTTCAATGTGTTTTTGCAGCAATGAGCACTGTAGCCAATCACAGATATGTCTGTTAGGCATGTGAACTCATTGGCCAATCAAAGACTTCTCATTCAGAACGCGCTCAATACACGCTCATCATATAAACACAAAGTAAATAAGACATGAATTATGCAATACTAACAGATTTTTTTATTAAAACTGTAGTTTTCACTCAGTGATCTTGTGTTGCAGATGAACCAATAGTCACTCCAACTCGTCACATTTTGATGCTTGGTCAAAACAGTTTTGTAACGCTTTTTGAGGCTCACTTTTCGAAGTCCTCCATTGTTTTCAGGTGTTTTGCTTAATGTAATGTTTTGCCTGCATATATAAATGTATTATATAATTTTTTTGTTTTATTGAAGCACCAAAGCCCACCCCTATCCTAAACCTACCACCTCTGAACAATATAAACACATACAGGCAAACGCAGTTACTGTACAGGTATTTACTCCACAAACAAGCAGTATAAATACATTACAAACAAGCCGTGTCACATTGCAAGTCTATGCAAAGAAGAGTGTAAAGGTTTTAATCAACAAAAATGATCCTGCTCCGTTCGCGCTCTGTCATCTCATTCAGAAAACATACTCCTTGGACTTGGAATATTAATATCTTTCAAATAAATGATGACGTGGTTGTATCTGCCTGCTATATCTTGTGTTTTATTGATAGATGGTAGGTTTAGGGCTAGGGTTTGAGATACGTGCTCATAAATGTGTAAATAATATCATTTTAAAATAAAACTGTTTAAACAGTTATAATAAACCTTACGTCAAAAAGTGACTGAAAAGGGGTACCTTGAGCCTCAAAAAGTGTTTTGACCAAACGTCAACATGTGACGAGTTGGAGTGAGACTGTGTTGCGTAATCAATGAAGCTATCAAGTCATTCCTAAAGGAGCACTCTGTTCAGATTGAGACCCAATTATAATTTAAATAAAAGTTTTATATTTTATGCTGCTACATACACATGCAAAGTTTTAGATTGACTACCATATATGGTAGTCATAATATGGAGGGAAATCTATTTTTTTTTAAGATTATAATAATTTTTAATAAACAAGAAAATTATTTTAATATTTTATGAACTGTTCCCCTAAAGGTTCTTCTGTGTCATCCCTGTTTAAACCTGCTTTTAGAAGCTTTATTTTTATCATTGCATGTGGTGTTGATCATAGCAAGTTCACCAGATCTAATGTAAAACGTTCCCGATAAGTTATCAACATGCTCCAACACATGCATGTCGTTAATAATCATGAGATAAAATGGCACGGAACTGCCTAACGTGCTGTAAAACATAAGCATTTCCTTCCCACAGATCTTTTATTCTAACCCTCGCTCAACATTCATGCAAATCGGATTGAACCGTGTTCCCCAGCGGCAGAACACCACGTTTTCTCCACTACCCGAGCCATATCTCTAGGTTAATTCATTTCTTTTTAAATGCACTGGCTCATGAATGTTCTGTAATGTCAGCACAAGGTTAAAGGTCAGGGGACTCGATTGCATCGCAGAACCGAACATCGGTGAGTGGAAAGACGTTGAAGCGGATTCTTGCCTGACTGACAGGGATGCCCATGGGGCCTGGAAAGAAACTGAAAAGAGCAATACTTTCAAAAAAATACTGCTGGCAAACACAAGCTCGTATGTGTTCTTGAGTAATCATTCACTCTCGGATGGGTCGTGTATTAGAGTTAATGTAAAAATAATTACATTTCTTATTAATAGTCTCTGCGGCATTGGCCACAGTCTGCTGCTGTAATTGAGTTTTTGTGTCTAATGTCTTTGGGCAAGGGTTACCATTATTACTCTTACCATTATTAATCACAGGAAATAAACTTTTACCATGGCGCATGACTACAGATGTGAGTTTTGCAGGCAAAATAATATTATTAAACCTGTAAATGTCACATTTCCCCCTCCACGCTTTGCTATTTGCAAATAATTGATATAATAATTCTTCCAGCTAAAAACATCTTGACATTAATGAATTTTACCTAAAGCTAAGACAGAAATACGCACTAATCAGACAGCTTTATTGCTCATCTGTGGGAAATAATGCAGTCCACAGATGTTTTTAACCAACCAAGTATAAAATAAGTTTTAATGAGACATGCACAAACTTTTTAATAGGGACAAAAATCAACCTTGTTTGAGGGGTGTGGGGCAAACATTAATTGTCGCATTTTATCCAAATTTATAATAATAAAAAAAAATATATATATATATATATTAGGGCTGTCAAATCATTAAAATCTGGATTTTTAGTGGATTAATCAGGATTAACAACTACACCTGAATTTAGATCAAGAACAACGCACTGTCACTTTAATTCAGCGTAAGCGGCGCAGCAAAAATAGACTCCCGCCGAAACTATCGCGCACGGCACTGGCGCTTCTGCTCTACTCCTGCTACGCGCTGCCGTGCCGTCTTGACCAAAGCTTTCACAAAGCTGCTGTCAGCAAGACTCACTGTGACACTTCTCTGCAGCATGTGAGCGACACAGTTTATGTGTTCATAGCGTGTAAGACGAATTGCGGCAACCATGTCGCGTGCACTGTCAGTTCCAATAGTTGTTTTGGAACCTACTAACGTGCAACAGACAGGAACCGTTCTTTACAAGTCTCCTTAAAATGACGCTCATCAGTTTTTAATACAGCCAGTGTAAAAGACTTCAGTTCCCACGTGTCACTGATGCAATGTGCAGTTACTCCGAGGTAATTGTTGCCCCACTTTCCTGACAAATAATTCGACACGCTGCACACGCATGAAATGTGTTAAAAATTGATGTAATTAACGACAAAAAATAATTAACGCGTTATTTTTGACAGCCCTAATATAATTACATTGTAACACTGGACACCTTAAAATAAAGTGTAACTGTTTTCTATATACGTAAACATTATTGTGGCAGATGAGTTAAGCAGTAATTTATTTGTTCTAATAGGTTCTAATTTAATAAGACTATTTCTAACATATCAGAAATGTTGGTTGAAAACATTTTACTATTTGAAGAAAATTAAAGGGAGAAATTCAAAAATGACCTTTTAAGATCTTAATGAATCAAGATATTTCCTTTTTTTAATGAAAAATATTTTTGGTCAAATAAAGTTATTAAGATATATAAGATTTGATATCAATAACAGTAAAAAAAAATTTATATATAAAAAAAAATTTATATAAAAAAAAAAAATATATATATATATATACACATACATATACATTATATGGAGTGTTAAGGTCATGATATTTAATGATGTTGGTTTAATGTTGGTTGCGTTACTTTACATTTTAGAGTCTATTAATGAATTAATTTTTTGAAGATGACATTATAAAAAATACATGAAAGCAAGATAAATAACTCTTCTTTTTACATGTTTACTAAAAGTATTTCTCTATTTTGGCCCAGGGTTAGTGTTAGCTTCTTACCCTGTATAAACTGCAGTTGTGGTGTAGCTGTTTGGCTCTCCTGGGGTTCAGTTCTCTGACCATTCTGCTGAGCTGGTGTGATTACTTGACCAGGGCTAAAGAGGTTATATTAAAATTGAAACATCCTTTCAGACATATGTGAGCAGGAGTTATGATAACAACACTTGCATCTGTAGTTGACCATTACACCTTTTCCAATGAAAGAAGTACATAGCTCCTAATACCACAAAAACACTTCATTAAATTGCATTTTAAATTACATTAAAATTGTAATGTAATATTTTTGCAGGGTTTGTTACGATAGCAAGTCTTAAATTTCAGTTTTGTCTGTACTCCACCTGTGTGTGAGTCCGTTACTCTGGTTTGTCTCTGCCTGTTTCTCCAACATCTCCTGTTTCCGTTCCCAGTCAGCCAAGGAGAGGACAATGGTGTCATGTGGGGCTGAGGGCTGGGTGAGGGACGGAGCCTCTGTCACCTTACTGGATAAACTTGAGGTGCGAGGGGTCAGTGGGGTCACGGTTTCCTCCAGTATCCGCCTTTCCTATTGATTAAGAGCTAATTAGTGTTCATTAAGAACAGATCAGATCCCATGCGACACAGTTCAAATATGTACCTCTTCATGGTGTCTCCTCTCCTCCTCTTCTACTTCCCTCTGCGCTCTCTCCCACTCCTCCTTCAGCTTCTCTTGTTCTCGCTGATATTTCTCCTACAGAAAAAGAAAGAGAGAGATTAAAGGCATAATACACTTTAGTCGTAAGATATGCAAACTTATGTTGTTTCAAGTTGCATAACTTTACATTTCTCTGTGCAACACAAAAGGAGCAATTTTGAGAGATGTACTTTTAAACAATTAATGGGAATCACATTATTTATGACACACTTTATTCAGGTCAAAGAGATGTACTCTAGGAAAATTGATATTTATGAAATATAAAAATTGTTGAGAATAATTTTAACTTTTTGTATTATTTGTTGTGTATTTGTATTATTAATTATTATACCTCTATTTGACATTTTTTTTACTAAATGTTTTGTAAGTAGAAATACTATTGGATAGAAATATTACTAAAAATAATAGGGATGTAATGGTATAAAAGTTTCACTGTATGGTAATTCCTCGGTATGAATGGCACGGTACAGTATTTATTGAATCATTTACATAAAAAACGAAAATAATGAAGAGGCTCAAAAAAAGTGCCAGAAGTGTTTATTAAACAGTTTACACAGTTTAATATTTGCATGTAAAATAGAATTAGAAGCAACATAATATCTATTTTAACTGAAAGCCCTGCTCCTCTCAGCCGCAGACGCAGAGAGAGGTGTGTGCGCGATGAGAAAACAAGGGCTCGCGTTCGCGCGACAGTACCAGAGACTCGCTGAGGTTTGTCCAAGAAGTCTCTAGATTTGTCGCTAGTCGCTTTTAGGGAGAAATCTCGCCAAGGGGGTCTAAATAGTCGCTAAATATAAAGACAAAGTCGCTAAGTTGCCAATATTAATCTGTAGCGACAACAACAGACCGCAAAGAATAGAGGGTTGCTTGGGCTGATGGGAATTGTAGTTCCCGCTACCCCCCATTCGCTCCATTCGCCTGAGCCAGCTTTTCTCAGAAGACCTATCGTTTTATCGAGTCATGCGACCATTGTATTATCGAAATTTTTTTATATTGCGGTACGACGGTATTTACAGTTACATCCCTAACAAATAATAATAATAATAATAATAGCATTTCATATACTTAAATGTAATTTAATTCTTTAATATAGAATTAATTTTAACAGCAGCTATTACTCTAGTTTTCAGTGTCATTGAAATCATTCAAATTTCTAAAATAAATGTCAAAAACATAAAGTTGCTTATTTATGTGGAAACCATGATACAACATTTCCAGGACTCTTTGATGAATATAAACCAGAAACGTTTGAGGGATGAAACTTAAAGCCATTAATGTGACAATACATGGTTTAAGTGTGTTTTTCCAAGTCATCTCTATGTGTTAAATAAAGTTATGAATAATATAAACAAACAAAAAAAGAGAGTATTAGTACATTAGACGTTTCTTTCCTCCACCCACTTTTAAAATGATGGCTACACCCTTAGTATGACACTAAACTAAATACACAAGTGGTTTTGTGACCTCTATGAAAATTGAAAGCTTCAGGCCTCTTTTCTTGTTACTGCATGGACAGGACCAATCAACACATTCTTCAAAACACCTCCTTTTGTATTTCACAGGTATACAAAAGTCAACAAAAGTGACAGGTTTGAGAGAATGTGAAGGGAAGACAGGAACAGATGGAAAATGCTAACCAGAACACAACAACAGATAGAGTTGTCTCTACAGAACAGCAGGTGCTCACTTCTCTCAGATGAACCCCAAGCTGTCTACTGTACCTGCAGCAGGCGTTCCTGCTCCTGCTGCCACCTCTCCTGTCGTTTACGCTCTTCATTAGGATCCCATGTCCAGTGATCAACTCTTTTTGCAAGGTTCAACATTGGGGTTTCAATCTGATTCACACACACACACACACACACACACACAAAAACAAACATACAAACACACACACAAAGAAGTAGAAAGGAAAAAAGGAAAGTAGGTAAGAAGACAGGATGCATCTATGCTGTTCCAACTACAGTAGGTATGAGCATGAGTACTAGAAAGTAATGATCAATGATTAAAAATCAGTTGTGTAGCCTCATTTCTTATTTAGTGATTTGTTACTGTAACAATTTGAGTGGTATTTTGCAGTTTGGGGCACACATGACATCCAATGTTCAAAAACCTGATTGAAACCAAATTTTCAGTTTAAACAGTTAGATTAGCTTTCCAGTATTTTTATTTATTACTATATTATTATTTTTATTTCAGTTGGTTGCCAAGACAGGATTTCTAATATACAAGTTGAAGTAATAAAAACCGAAGCTACATATAAATAAAAGTATATAAAATTACCCAAATGGAAAACATAAAAGCTCAGATAAAATAGGATTAAAAAGTGTAACAGTAGAAACAATTCAACGAACGCTGTTTTTTTATGTTTCAACACTTCTAACTATTTGTGTTGTAGCTTGACACGCTGTCTTTAAAGAGTAAAAGTATTGGTGCAATACACTGAAACGTCAGTGAAAAGCAATGCTATGGCAAAAATGCCGAATACAATCTGTTCCCCATCAACCCAGTACTCTAGCAACCAAAATGACCAAAATGCACATCCCTAGTTACAATAAATGACTAACAAAGATAAAAAGAGTGAAAAGAAATGTAGAAAGAGGAAATAAGGGTGAAGAGTGAGTGTGATTTTGGCACAACTTGAGTACTTACACAATCAATGGAGTAGTCAATCCCCTCTGTGGAGGAAAGAAGAGAGGAACAGTGGCTTTAGAAACTCATCATATACTCATCAATCTCTTCATGTGCAAATGAAAGCAATAAAGCATTAAACATTAAAATGACACAGAAAAAAATAAGTGTTGAGACATTATGCCTCTATTTAGAACCAGCACTAACATCCATCTTGTGGTCTCTGATTATATATATATTAATACATATATTATTACTACTATTACTCCCTAGCATCTCCAATTGATCTCCAGTATTCATTTATGATCAGATTTTGACTCATTGTGTTACTATATTTATAGACACCAAAATAAGGGATTCAATCAATAATTTTGGACCTTGTTGTGATTTTGCCCACTTGTGATTCTATCACCTGAGATGGATATTAATGCCTGGTATAAGCAGAGGCAAAGACAAGAAGGATCTATTCTCTAAGAGTTGTAAATATAGACATAAAAACTGAAAAAAGCAGTAACGCAGCGGATCTTGATTTCTACATGTTTATTTCTGTGCACGAGTTTACAATGACCAGACGAAATTATTATAATCTAGTGTCATGGAGTGCTGACATTTGTCCATGCTACAGATGCCTAATGAGGACAAAATGACACACAACTGTATGTTTAGAAAAAAAAGACAAGAAAAGAGTGGCGTAAGATGTGAGATTGTTACATTACAATTTCAAATAATAATAATTATATATATATATATATATATTCTAAAATGTACTTAATTTCTGTGATGGCAAACTGAATTTTCAGCATCCATTACACACATCACCACATGATTTTTCAGGAATTATTCTAAAACACTGATTTGGTGTTTAAAAAACATTCTTATTATTAATGTTAAAAACAAACTTTATCTGAAAAAAAAAAAATTAATAAAAAAAACAAGAAAAATATGTCTTTGCTGATTAAAAATAATTAAAGCACTTTTAAACAACAATGTACCATATAATATGTTTTACATATGTCCCCTTTGTCCTTAGCTTTGGGAACTTAAGGTAAAGTGGCACAATATACTCCACTCTCCTCTACACTCAATCCAGTTTAAAAAGTCTGTAGTGCCTCATAATGCCCTCAGCAGACATGCATTTAATATACAATGCGCCTCCACAGGAGAAATCAAAGGAGGCTGACAAACGAGAGATGATCAGCGATGGGCAGATGAATCATCTGCCGTTCGTGGGGAAGGAAGGAAGCCCTGTGTGATTAGTTCATCTATCGGTTTTACCTGTTGGAGCGAAGAACTCCCAGCGTAACCTAGAGCTATTAGAGGTGGGTGAGGACTCTAACAGACCCACACACACAGCAAATGACAGAGGGGTAGTCAATGAAAGAGACAAAAAGCAAGAGAAAAAAGTAGAACAACATAAACCAGAAAGAAAGGTAACCCAAAAGAGGAATTAGAGGAGGTAAACAAACAACTCAAATTGGGAAAGTTGGAGTAGGGATTAATTTGGTCATCACATTATGAGAGATTAGCGGGGTTGTATTACCTGTCATTGAGAGGGAGTATGAAGTCTGCTCAGCCTTGCTTGACTCGGCAGTTGAACTCACATCACATGAACTATGGACTGAATCGAGCTGAGGCGAATAAAAAATAAAAATTATTCCTGTTTTCATAGTCAAAAAAAAACTAAAAGTGGGTTTCCAATAGAATATACATTGGCACATAAACCTGTTTCTTTTAAAAAAAATTAATTTGCTGTGTAGCCAATAAATAAGGGATAATACATGGCAACTTATTAATACGGGTAAATTTTCATTCATAATCTATTCTTACTTTTTTATTTATAAGTCTGTTTAAATAAAACTAATAACACTACATAGGAAATTACACATCTGTGACCCGGACCAGTCAAAAGTGTTACTTTTTTAAAATGTATATTTATACACCCCTGAAAGCTGAATAAATAACCTTTCCATTGATGTATGGTTTGTTAGGATAGAACAATATTTGGTCGAGATTCTATCTCTGGAATCTGGAATCTGAGAGAGCAATAAATAAATAAATCAAAAAACTGAGAAAATCACATTAGGTTTCAATATATTTACGGTAAACGTACAAAATATCTTTATGGATCTTTACTTAATATCATAATGATTTTTGACATAAAAGAAAAATCTATAATTTTGATCCATACAATGTATTTTTGGCTATTGCTACAAATACAACCCTGTGACTTTGTGGAGCAGGATCACATTTTGGTCAGTTAAGCAGTAGTCATTAAGGCAAAGACACTGACCAATCAGATTAAAGCATCAAGATCAAAGACGCAAACAAGGTAATATTGTACAAAATAATAAAGGCTACTCTTTACTTATCACTTTCTTTAGGAGACAGCGGATGTATTTGAAAATCATTGAATAAATATTTTATAAAAAACTGTAAAGAGAGGAATCAAGGCCTACCTGCTCAGTGCTGGACGCATCAGTTGGTGGGACGGTGTGTGTCTGAGTTAGTTCGGTCACTATGGTTGTTGTGACAACACAGCTGCGCTTCATCATCGTGTCAGGCACTGGCTGTTTTCCTGATGAAATAGGAAACTATAAGTTAATATAAAAATGATTCCCTCTACCTCTGCTTTAAATGATCCTATCATTTTATCTTTGTTTAATAATTTTAGAATTGATAGACAAAGTTTTAGAAAAAAAATTATGCTCCAGAAGGAAAAGTCCAGGGTGTGAAAACTTTTGTCATTACCAAAAAAATTTAAATTCTTTTGATTTCAGAGAAACATGCAGTTATGTTCGGTAGCTTCTGAAGGGCAGCACTAAATGAAAATTAAAAAGAAATTTAGGCAAAATATGAAAAATGTACACAACTTCACAACTATTATAAGTTTTCTCCCCCTGGTTTTTATCCATAGTTTTTTCTTCTGGAGCATCAGTGAGTGTTTGACCCTTCGGTAATAGTTGCACATTAGCCCCATCTGAAAATCATGCAGTCATTGTTGGAAAATACACAAAAACAACAAAACCAAAGAATTTGTGGGATCTGAAGGATTTTTCTGAAGGACAGCTGGCAGTTTAACTGTTCAGGATAGACAAGGAACTCATGAACACTATCACTAAAAAACACAACTGTGAATCATTCAGGTAACGAAACTGTATTAAGAATCAAATGTATGTAAACCTTTGAATGGGGTCATTTTTATAAATTCAGCTATTATTTTCTCTTGTGAACTATATGTAAACATCTTTTATGTGAAATATCTTATTCAGGTCAGTACTAAATTGTACGATTTGGTACGATCCCGCCTATAATTAACATTTAGCAGATTCTGCAAGGCGTATGTAAACTTTTGACTGCATAAATTCTCAACCTTCTGGTTCGGACACCGACTGTGTAGTTGAGGTGTCTTCTTTGCTGTTCTCTATCTGAGGACTATGAGAACACTCTTTTTCCTCCTTTATTCCTTTATTCTCCTTGTCAGAAATAGACGACTGTACGTTTTGCTGGTGTTCTGAGGCTTCTAAAACAATAAGCTCTTCATTTTGTTGACTTTGAGTATCTGGCTTTGGAGGTGAGGAAGAGAAGCTGACTTGAGGACACGACATAGAATCTCTATCATCCCTCTCTCTGCTGTCTCGTTGAGTATTGTCACCGTTCACACGTATCAGCCCATCACTCTGTAATAAAAGCAAACAACACACATTTATTTAACCTGATTATGTGTCATACAGAATTTAAAAAATTTGAGGGTGAGTAATTAAAGAATTACATTTTTCAGTGAACTATCCTGCCAAAATATTGTCTCAGGGGTTTTTAATCACGGGTCTTAGACCATAGAAAATTTCTCATTTTCAAATCAAAAAGATTTTAAGAAAGTGATATACATTCACCTTCTAAGTAAATTCTTTTAAATTAATTGATTTAATTATTTTTTGGCTTCAGGTATAGTAAATAAATAATAATAAGCCAACTATTTCATTTGGTCTAATAATAATAGCATGTTGTTTCTTATACAATATTAACAAGTCTTTATATTTTTGTGAGATCATAACATATTAAGAAAATCACTTTGGTAAGATCATGATATTTGAAGGTCCAAATTTGAAAATCTCAGCATCTCTAGCTGTCCTACCAAATTTTTAATATGTTATAAAAGATTACAGTGAAAGATATTCTTGCCTTCACTGATTTGCGGAGGCCTTGGCTGAATTTGGGCTGGCTGTAGGGTTTTGGGGTGATCAGTGGTACAGGCTTCGATGGAACCTGAGGAACTCGTGTAGGTGCCGACAGGACTTCTGGAGCTTTGGCACTCTCAGAAGGTGACGGTTCAGGGGATTTGGGCTGTGCCGGTGCCTGTTTTTGTGCAGTCTTCTGGTCTATATGAACACTGTGGGGTGTTTGGGGTGTTTTTTCAGGCTCTGGGACCTCTGCTTCTGCTAAGGTGGTGCGTGTCAGCTTCTTCTCAGGTGACGTGTGCATTGGTGGAGCAGCAGAAGGCAGTTTGGGGAGCTGGAGTTTCTCCAATATGGCATCACTGATGGTGAAACGGAGAGCGTAGCGTTGAAGCACACCTGCTTTCTCTTCTGGGGTGGAGGCCTTACAATATTGTTCATGAAGCTCCTGTTCTCTACGTTCTCTGAAAGAGAGAGAGTTTAAGATCAATAGAATGTCAATGACATATTAGATGCGACAATTAATGCATATGTATTTATGATTATATTCAAATATATATGTATAAACACTGCATTGTCAAAACATTGTCAGATTATCTGATAATTACTGGTTGGTCACATAAGTATACATAAGAATACACGTCTCACTTCTCCTCTACGATTTCTTTGTATGTCTTGATGCTCTTCCTGCGATGGCCAGGTCCTCCATCCACTGTCATTAGCTTCTCCATCATCTTCCTCTCTTCTTCCTTTTTGATCAAATCTTGAGATGCACTTCTCCTCCGGTTCTTCCAACGAGCCAAGTCCTACACACAGAAGTCAAAAAATGCACAGATTTATGTGCGTGAGCTTATTAATCACATGCTTGTGTGGGTTTGTATGACTCACGTCCTGCCACTGGTCCTCCTCCTCTTTGAGTTTGTTGTACTGGTTGTGTAGGTGCTCATGTCGTGATTGGCTGTGTGGTCCAAGGCAGGCCATCTCATCCTCTTCATCACGCATGTCAATCAAACTCATACTTCTTTGAATAATAAACAAAAAATAGACATGTTTACAAATGCTGTAACGCTTGTAGCTGAAGAAGGAAAGGTGCAATCAAAGCCAGATCGAAAATAACAACACATCTCTTCCGCTGAGACCTGAAGGCATGAAATTCTTGATTATAATATTTATATAAATATGTATACACACACATACATACATACATACATGTATATACACATATGACAGTATGATGTTAAAGAGGAATTACATGGTTAAATAGAAGAAATGTTAGTGCAAGAGCAACACATTTTATTAGGACCATAAACAATACAAACAGAACAAATACAAGACAAATTACAAGTAACATGTACATTTTGACATTTCTTATTGCTCTAGAAACCCTCATGTTGTTCAAAACCCATATGATCATAATACCATATACATACGCTTTTGTTTGTTATTTTATACAAATCTGATGACTTCATTAAATGTAAAATACGTGCATACAAGAGAGCAGCACATTCATGTTTTCTCTCTCTCACATAGTCATATGTGACTCTGGACCACCAAAACCAGTCGACAATACATCATGTATGGTTCACTCTTTTGAAACTGAGATTTATACATACATTTATGGTTTGTTAGCTCAGGACGAGATACTGTCTAGATAGAATCTGAGGGTACAAAGAAAAGCACCTTTAAAGCTGTCTAAATTAAGTTCTTGGCAATGCATACTACTAAACAAAAATTCAGTTATGATATAGTCACGGTATGAAATTTTTCAATATCTTTAAGAAACATGATCTTCGCTTAACACCCTAATGATTTTGAGCATAAAAGGAAATTCATTCATTTTGACCCATCCAATGTGTTTTTGGTTATTGCTACAAATATGCCTATGCTTCTTATGACTGATTTTGTGGCGCAGCATCACATATAGATTTAAAACAACATGAGGAGTAATTTTTTTTTTAAATACAGGGAGCTAAAGTATCCACCACAGCAAACCATGAGAAAGATTCAAACATATGTTATTACATGCATCTGTAGGGGCAGGCTTGACTTTTAAATATGCATGCACAAAGTCCAAGAGAGAGTATGTTAGTTTAGAAAATGGTTGTATCTGCATGTGAACAGAGACACTGCTAAATGCCTGTTTTTACAGTACATGCAACTGCTCAGTTCTGCAGCTAGAAATACAGAGAGAAAGGAAAAGAAACTTACTCTGTGTCAGAAACACTAGTAGCTCTGAATCTAGAACATTAATGGATAAAAAAACCCAATATAAATAAAGTTGAGCTTTGAACAAAATGGTTGAACATAACAAATGTCTATTTTACATTAGACCTACCCCTCCAAATAAAAAGTTGCCTCACTATATAACATACGCATTTTATATTTACTGTATATATAGAGCAAAAGTAGTTTTCATAGTTTCTAGATATAGTTTCTAGCTGTAATTACTTTTTTAAAGCTTAAATTAAATTATATATATATGTGTGTGTGTGTGTGTCTTAGGCCACAGGGCTTAGTCTAAGCCAGGATTAGTCTATAGTTCAATCAGGACATTTAACTCATTTTTATAAACATGCCTTAGAAAAAAACATTACTGGTGTGAATCTTAAGACAAAACAAAGGCACTCACATGTCTTAAGATCAGTCAGTGCAAGTTTCTTTAAGATTTACATTTTAGTCTAGGACTAGGCTTAAGCCTTGTTTGTGAAATCAGAGGTTATAGTGCTAATCTTTCACATAACATATCAGTAAAATATCAGTAAAGAGTTGTCAACAAAATTTCCTATTAACTTTAAAGGTGCTGTAAGTGATGTTAGCCATTTTACTAACTCTTATCTAAGGTCAGTAACTGCATTAAACCACCTGCTCTTTCTAAAAACCCGCCCTCTAATGACATGTATTGGTAAAGCAAAAGTCTTAAAAACATAAAGGCCTGCTTTTCATAAATAAAATCCCTTACAGCACCTTTAGGATAAGTATTTCACCAGTGAGCAAAGTAAAGTAAAACAGATAAAAACGCAGAGACACAGGCATGGGACACAATCTCTTTCCATGCAGAAATACAAAAGTACATTACAACCAAAGCTGGTTTCAAAAGTAATAAATTGGTCCTAAAAGTGCTTTCTCACATTGGGGGGAGATCATCATCGTCCTGCCAAAGGGGCCGACGTTGGGGTTGATGAGGTCTGGGGGAGGGGCTTTTGGTAATAGTCTCATCTTTAATAAGACTTTCATGTCCCACCACACCCACAGAGCCCGCCTCCTGCCTGTCCGACATCTGAGGGCACTTCCTAGGCGTGTCCTCAGCATCTCTTGGGGGCGGGGCCACAGAGCTAAGGGTGAAGCTGAGAAATTTGCCATTGGTTACTAAAGCAAAGCAGTGCTGTGAAAGGGAGGCTGAGGCTCTGTTCTCCGACTACGCAACACAAATCGCCAGAGAGAACAGAGAAAGCAAAGAAATACAAAGAATACAAACAAAGAGAATAAGTAAGATTTGAGAAGAAACTCCAAGCCATTAGTAAGCAGACAATAGCCACCAAAAATCACTGATGCACAAGACATTCATCTCTTCTCTGTACTCGGGAAAATCAACTACACACAACAATCTCAAATCCACATCTAAAAAAGTATTTAATACCAAATAAAACAATCTCATTTTGCAAAAACACCACAAACGCAGTATTCAGAGCATTCACAGACAAACGCTTTATTCCCAGAGGGTCCTAACCTGTCCGGAGACGAGGCCGTCTCTTGCTCGCTTTGCTTGAGGTACGACTGCGATCCACTGACTGGACTGATTTTATGTTTGACAGCACCAGGTTTGGGCAGAAAAGAATTAAAGGACTGTGCTGCACTTGGCTTTTGGTAAGACCCGGTCTTTCGTGCAAGCATGTCATCCTTCTCGAAATCTGGTAGTTGATCATCATCCACACATTCATCATCATCATCGTAATTGTCAGAGCGACTGGCGTTAGTTGCAGAAGAACGTACAATGTCAGGGCTCTTTTCTGTGACAACAGGAACTGGAACAAGTGTCTTTGTTACTTGGTCGACTGGTTCATTTCTGTCAAAACAGCATATGCTGATAACTGAGTTGGAAAACAAAACTCAGTTTGATATAACACAATTCTCTCCAAGGCAAAACTCAATGCAAGCCGGTTAAAAACAAATCCAAGTTCTGTCTCTGTAATTTGCTATTTATATATACAGCCCATAAATAATTTACATTTTTAAATAATTACTTCTGTATTTATATTAGAAGACTGAGATTACTCATGCTGTCATATAACACTTACAGTTATTGAAAAACATAAACTATTTAACAAAGTGTAATCTTTAGCAAATCTCAAAATATCTTTCTCAATATTATATGTTATGATGTCTATGGGGTCATTTACAGAATTGAAGTTTTTTTTTAAGACATAACAGCTCAGTTTTTTTTTATATTATCCATTTGCATATTATCAGAATTTGTAAACAAATATTAAACATTCAACCACTTTGTAACAAGCTTCATCAGCAAGTTATCATGATGTCTTTCACACAAATGGTGCAGTAACTCTCTAACCAAGTATGAGACAAGCTAAAAGTTATGCTTTCAGACAACACTAGTAAAATATAAAAGACTTTTCCACCACAGCACAAAGCATGTTAATCTCATGCATTAACAACTAAGAGAAGTTTAAGACTGCCAGTTAGTTCTTTTAGTCCCACCTCTGTCCAGTCTTGGTTCTCTTTGTCTTTATGCTTCTCTCAAAGTATTGGGGATCTCTGTCTCCACTTGTTCCTTTCTGTGCTAAGGAAGCTGCTGTAGCACCCTCTCTCTTGGAAGCTGGCTGCGGGAGGAATCTGTTAAATGAAGTCCTGCTTCCTGGCTTCTGAAACGCTCCTGTTCTACGAGCTAGCATGTCATCCTTTTCTATATCTGGCTGCTTCTCTTTTTCTTCTTCATCCTCTTCATCATCCTCCCTCTCATTCTTTGCTTTCTCAGCCAGTTCCTCCTCCAGCACTCTGCGCTCAGCGGAGGTCAAAGGTCTTTTCAGGTCAAACATAACTGGGTTTGGAGGTTCAGGTGGCATGATGGGAGGAGGCTCGGGGTTTGCATCTCCACTGAGTAAGTTAGTTCATAATGTATGAGGTGTGGAAGGAAAGAGAGAAACAGTGAGTCAGAGACAGAAAAGAAAAAATGAGGGGGGAGGACAGAGTGCAGATACAGGCGATGCAAGATGCAGTCCAGCGGGAACCAAGCAACTGCATTGCAGTTACTCAAAAGTACAGAAACACACTTTATTACACTTTACAAGCACAAACACATGTCATCTTTTTCCTGTTTCTTCACAGACTCTGACATTTCAGTCAACACCACCACTGTGGAATTCACAGCTAATTTCTCTCCTTAACAGGCCAAAAAAAGTTCATTTTTCACACAATTTGTGAGTGCTACAGTTGTTAGCATAACAGCCTCACTGATACTTTCCCTCCGAAATAGCCCAAGCAAGAGCAGTTTCAAGTATCACTCATGAGTGCTATCCCAGCTAACAAAAAAAGGTCCCCAGGACATCCCCTGAATGGCCTCAGCGAACGTCCCCCGAACGTCAGCGTGTAGGGTCCCCTTTCCGTCCCGAGGACGTCCCTAA
>JAUCNO010000626.1:3796336-3810628 GCA_032353835.1 Enteromius viviparus | reverse complement strand
AAAGCGGACCAAACGCGGACCAAATGCGGACTAACAGAACATTGGCAACGTCCGGAGGACGTCCCCTGTTTGCCGGGATGTTGTTAGCATCACCATGACCAGCTTACTCTAAAACATTCACGGCTAATCCTAAACAGGCCAAAAAGTGCAGTTTTAGCATCATTCAGGAGTGCTACTGTTGTTAGCATCATGCTAACAGCCTCAATTATAAGCTTTCCTAATCAAAATAATAACAGCTTCTAGCATCATTCATTCAGTGGTGCTTGCATCATGCTAAAATTCACCTCCTTCATAAACCCCAGTGAGATGAAACCAACATGCCCTGTAAATGCAGCATCACTGCTAAAATCACTACACACAAACTACAACACACTTAAGAGTGAGTCTCTGCGTATGTTTAGATCATTTTAAAACTCGGTTTCTGACGACAGACGTTCCTCAAACAATGTATCGGTACACTTCACATCAAGACCAAATATTATTGCTTAATTCTAATAAGACAATGAAGGTATGTAAAAGGTATTGTAAACAATGAAATAAAATAGAAACATGTTCATTGCCGTGCCATTTCACAACTACTGTAATTAATGGATGACAAATATAGATAATAAAGATGCTATCTGAGCTGCTCATGTCTTCAGACTTAGAATTGCTTCTCCATATCTATAAACAGCTAAATGAATGCGTGTAATCATTATACAAAACAGCAATACAAGTCATTAACACACTTATAGTTTAACAGCATGTTAGCTATTTATTTAACTCTGTGATAGGAGCATCTAATATTCTTAGTAAGATGCATGCTAATAAGCAACTAATAGGTGTAACCTTAAAATAAAGTGTTCCTTTCTATACATTTAGTTTTTTATATTTCTATATTATTATATATTTTGTCCCTTTTGTGCAACATGTAAACAGAAGACTTAAAGGGACAGGTAATGCAATACTAAGTATTAATTATATAATATTATATACTACTATTCTATACTACTATTCTATACTATATATATATATATATATATATATATATTCTGTTGTACTATATTATATACAGTCTCTTGACTAATATTATCAATGACCCTGGAATATGTGCTCTTTTTGGTATTTATACATCTATCCTTATTCTTTCTGTCTGTCTTTCTCTCCCTACCTGCCCACTGCTCTCTTTGTCAGTATGGAGCCCAGCCCTATGGTGGGCACAGCAACAGGTGCCATCGAGAGGAGATATCGAAGCTTCTCTGCCTCGTCCCCCTGTCCCTCTCCCCCTTCCTCATCCTCCTCCTCTTTCCAGGAAGTACTCTCCATCTCTGTCACACCCCCAAATGTCACAAAACGCCGCCGTTCACCGGAGGAACGTTCTTGGCAACAGGCCAGGTCGTTCTTGGCAACCTTCATCTTGGAGGAAACAGAGAGGCAGCCTTTCTCAAGACACGTCTGACACAGAGGGACAATAGGGTCATCGCTGTTCACACGCACACACATACATGACACGTGAGTAAAGGAGAGAAAGAGAAAAGAATTAGAGGAGCGAGGGAAAGAAATAGTGAAAACTAAAATATACTAATGCAGAAAGTAAGTCTCACAGTCAAATCAATGGATTGTCTAGATGGGAATTTGTGTGATATCCAAATAAACCCACTGATGCAAACATGGCCTTTTGAAACATACAAAAGGGAAATTACTGAAGGAATGACACACCGCCTTGGCTCTTCTACAACAGTTTAGTATGTCGTCTAAACTCTTGCATGCTCCCCTCCCTCGTTCTCTGTGAGCATCTCTTGGTTTCAGTAGTTGCCTTGGTGACGCCTGTTTGCTAGAGAGGGGCTTCCCTCTCACAAAGTCTCACAAAGGCCCACTTAACAAACATCTCCACAACAGCTTAACAAGACAGAGCCCTATTACGTAGCACCCAAGCCAAAGACAGTCCAGGATTCTTGGCTGTAAGCCTTCACTTATTTAAAAATTTACTGTGTCTTAACCAGGCATAATACTTTATCAGCAAGAAGTAATTTGTCTGTCTACACTGTCAGCAAAAAAAAACAAAAAACAATATGACGACGCACAATCACAGTCAATCAAAACATATTTGAAGAACCTACACCCTCTTTAAATATAAAAGCAGGCATATGCAGTATTTTAAATGCAGACTTATTTATATTCCGTGTGAAAATTAGCTGTTGGTTCAAAGCTGAAAAAGCGGTTTCAAGCTAAATAAAAAAACATTATAATCCAGCTTTAAATTTAGTTTTTTCCCCCATATATCAGATAAATATATGGTGTTTAATTAGATTTTTTTTGAGCAAAAAATAATGACTATGAAATATTATTTACCATGATTTACAGTAAACATGATTTACCGATATGTCATTAATTGTAACAATATTGATACATTGATATTGAATGTACTAACACATTTGAAAAAATGTTTTAAACAAGAATCATTTGATCACTTGGTATTTTGTGTTTATTTAAAAATGTAATTGTAAAATCTAAGCCCGCATCATTGAACTGAATTTTAATTTAATTTAATTATTTTATTTATTTATATTTTATTTAGTAATTCAAAAAATTAGAGTAGACACATTACTTGCATTTAAATGTGCTGTAAGTTTTAGAAAATTTAAATATCATAATATGTTTGTAGATATTACAATATATGTAATAAACAGTTAAAACAATGCTACAGTCAGTTATTCTCCTTTGAAAATGTGGGTTCCGGGGCAGAATGTTTGTGATTATTTTAAAACACAGTGCATTTCATTCATCATCATATGCACTCGTTCCTGCTGGTGTCAGTAATCTGGCAACCAGCGTGTGCTTGAAGTCAGGTAAAAAAAAACCCTCTCCAATATTTGGAATTTTGACTGCAATACCTAGTTCAGTTTCAAGGTGTCAATCCTACGAACAGCACCTTTAGCATGTACTTTATTATTTAAATTTACTAAGTTTCATTTGATGTGGATACCAAATGGAGAGTCTTGTTTTTGAGTGTGCTAAGAAATTATAATAATATAAAATGAAATGAAAGTGTGCTATATACTGTATAGCACTATTGATAGCACCATAGGATAGCACTAGTAGCTTTTATTTAATATTTTCCTAAAGGCACAATGAATTATAAAAAAATATTTTGTGTTTTAATAGTTCATATGTAACAGTAAAAATGTAATTTAGCCCTGTGATGGCAAAGTTGAAGTACTCCAGTCTTCAGTGTCACGTGACACAAGGAACATTTCTTATTAAAGTTTTGAGTTTAAGTTTTTTTATAGTTCTGTGGAATTATGAATACAAAGTTAAAAAGCACAAATAATTTCTCACTTGGTTATATATATATTTTTACTATCTTACTGACCCCAAACAGTAACCAGTAAACAGTAAAACATTGGAATAGTAACATATTTTGAATAGCACTTTTCTTTGAGCAGTGGGCAAAATATAGAATTTACATGGAAACTATTCTATGGTGTGTTGCTTTTTTGTGGCATATCTGGTTAGGACACATTGTTAAACACAAACTGAAAAAATAAATATAAGGTTATTTTCTTTTAGAAACTGGAGCTGTTAAGCTCATGTTTCAGCATTGTGAAACTTCTAAAATGTCTTGAAGTGTGTTGATGCTATGTCAGAGGTCAAAGGTAAAGGTCACATGTCAGGCACCTGCTCTCTGTATTCATCTTGAGCCTTTGCCATTTCTCCAGGTCTGACTGAGTGATGGTTGTTTGAGCCAGTGACTGCCGGGGGTCCCTCTGTGGGACAGGCCCACTTTGGCCCCGCCTTCTGGCCAGGTCATCTGTCTTTACATTAGGCACCACCACCCTCGCCCCTTTCTCTCTGTCTGTTCCCTCCTCCTTCTCCTGCTCACTCTCACTGTCTTTCTCAGGGGCCAGGAAGGGGTTGTCCTCGCGAGTAACGATTGACACTTCAGCGGGAGTGGATTCAGACTCACTGTATGAAGATCAGTATAAAAAATAAACTGAGCCAAGCAGGATGAATGGCTTTTTGCCACACATGCAAATAATAAATTATTTAATTGAAATATTTCATTTTTTAAAAATGTAAATCTTAAAGGGTTATTTCACCCAAAAATGTAATTTCTGTAAAGAATTACTCAAACTAATTTCATTCCAAACCTCTAAGACCTTTGTTCATATTTGGAACACAAAATTATATATTTTTCATTAAATCCAAAAGTTTTCTAAGCCTCCAAAGACAGCAATACAACTGAAATGTTCCCAGACCCAGAAACATAGTTAGGATATCAGTAAAATAGTCCATGGTACATTGTTTCTTCAACCTGCTGCGAGAATATTTTTAAAACTTTTAAATGACAATTTTATTCAACAATAAAATTATTCAACAAAAATATCCTAATTTGTGTTCCAAAGATAAACAAAGATTTTACGGGTTTAAAAAGAAGTGAGGGTGAGTGAGAAACTACAGAATTTAAATACTGACATTTAAATAAAATTAAAAAATTAATATTTAAATTAAATATTAATTTGTATTTTGCAAGTTTTATGAATTATTTATTTTTAGTAGTTTTTTCTTCCATACTTTCAGTCACTTCCAGGAACTCCATTTGATTTACCAATAACATTTTATTTATTTACCAAAGTCACTTTATATGTGTTAATTTTGAACCCTATGGTCAAATGGGCACACAAAAAAAAGAGCAAAAGTGTTAGAGATCATGTTTGTTTTAAGGGCACCTGCTATCTGTATTCATCTTGAGCCTCTGCCATGTCTCCAGGTCTGACTGAGTGATGGAATTCTGGACCAATGACTGATGAGGATCTTTGGAAGGGTGTGGCCTTCTACCAGTCCGTCTCCTGGCTAAATCATCTTTGAGTGGGTTTGGAACAACTATCTTCCCCTCTGCCTCTCTCTCATCCTCCTCCTCATTCCCCTCTCTTCCCCTGTCTTTTTCAGGATTCAGGAAAAGATTGTCCTTACGAATTACGATTGGCACCTCAGGGGAGGCAGAGTCAGCCTGACTGTGGTAGAAATGTAGCATTGTAAGAAACAGAAAAAAATTAAGCCATATTCCTGCAGAACACAGCAACAACGCCAATAATGACAACAGACTGTTACCAATTATAATGGTATACTCCTAATTTCTATGCACAATGAATAATACCACACGTATGGTATGTATTGTATGGAACAACACTAAAATACAAAAAGTAAAGATATTAAAGACAAACTTGTTGAACTGAATGTTAATATAGTCTTTATGTTCTTGCAATCATTGGGCACTAGGAAGTTGGTTTTGGGCAGTTGCTAGTCAGTTCTAGGGTGTTCATTAAGTATCATTAGCGAACTATGGCCGGAAGTCTGTGAGATAATGAGTTTGAAAAACCTCTGACCCAGATTTTTCCAATAACAATTTTTTCAATAGTGTTAGATTTGTAAACCTAATATAACTAGTCTCTGAGCATAAGACCCCATTATTCTCTGTCACAAGCACACCTTCTTTTCTCCTGTTCCATCTTCTCCATCCTCTCCAACACGGCATGCTGGGATGCCAGTCTGATTCCCTCCCATTTTTCTCGGTCCTTCCAGCTACAAGAGCCTGGCAGGAAGTAATGTGCCACACTGGGTTTGAACTGATTCATTCGTGCTCTGCGAGAAGCAAGATCATCCTTTCGGACATCTGGAACCTTTCGTTCTTGCTCTTCATCATCGTCCTCCTCATTCGAATCCCACTGTTGTGCAGCAGCGGCACGCATGAACTCATTTTCACGACGGAGAATGATGTCAGGTGAAGGTACTTTAGCTTTACTGGCCTCCACAGGGTTCACAATTGGACTGAGGAGAAAATTCGCCATGGCAACATTCGAATATCTTTTAGAAAAACAGGGTGCAACAGTATGCTTCCACTTCTTAGCGCCCTTGGTTCTGGAAGTTTTTTCCCCATTCATTTTCACCATTTGGTGTAATGATATAATGAAATTAAAACAAGAAATTTAAAATAATTGATTTAAAACGTATTTCACATTGTCCTGTCACAAATTATAAATAAAAAAAATACTGTTAAAATAATATGTTAACAGTTATATATCTTATATATAAAACTTTTTTTTTTAAACCAAATTTCCCAATATATTTTAAGCTTACATTACCATTTTAAAGTTTGGGATTGGTACGATTTTTAATGCTAAGCGTCTCATCCTCACCAAGACTGCATTTACTTGCTTACGATCCTTCAGAAATCATTCTAATGTTGATTTGGTACACAAGGAATGTTTGTGCATTATGTTTTACATTTATTGCAAAATTGGCCGTCACTAAAGAAATCTTTCAACACGATTTGCCTGTCATGATTCTCTGACTGGTGTAAATTCTCCTGCAAAATCATGGCTAATGTAGTTTCGAACATGATTGTTTAAGAATAAGTTTAAGTAATGTTGCTATACCATCGATTTACCTTATAGCTCACAGTAGGGCATAGTTTTAAAAGTTAGCACTTAAAATAAACTTCCCTATGGGGAAAATAAATGGGACTGTTGCACTATAATGTTGAGATGTTAGTTTTTCCAGATCAGGATTCGATGCAGGCTTCAGGCCTTCAAAAAAATCTAAATTAGCAAAACTAGCATAATTTGATCAATCCAATAAAATTCACACACGCACACATTATCACAACCTACCACTGATTCAGACTAGTCAGAATCACATTCAATTAATTCACAACCTGTCAAAACAAATCAGGAACTTCGCAATAACCAGCTGACATCAACTCAAAACATTAGCTAAGCTACAAAGGCGGCTAAAGCCAATTCAGAACCACATCACTCCATGCTATAATGTAGCAGAAATAATTCACAGCAGCGCACATTTAAAACAAAAGTATACAGAGAGATTTCACACACAGCAACCTGGGGTTAGATGACAACTCATGGAATTGAACACACAAGCTTTGTGGTTACCAGCACCTATCTTTAGGTACTAGGTCCTACACTCAGCTAGTTAGCAGTTTTAGTCGCTGCATACACATGCATCCAACCGCTGACCTGTTATATCGCACAGAGGCAGGTAATACTTTTATTCCCGCCTTTTCCAGCTTTATCATTTTCTTAAGCTCTGCCTCCTCAAGCTCCGCCCCTTCCTCATTCACCCAGCTGGAATTTTTCTGGAACGCAAGGCTTCGAGACACGACAGCCTCCTCTTTTAACACTTCTAAGCACTCTTGTCTGCAGGGAGTAATGGGAATGTTCACAGCGCACACCAACACACGTGTGAATAACACGATCAATCAAACAAACTTAGACAGATGAAACAGATGATGCTTGTGTCTACTGATTTTTGTCCAGATGTATGATGTACAGTCCCTGACAAAAGACTTGTTGCTTATCTATTTCGTAGAAACACCTGCTATTAACTTGACTTTTAATTAATCAATTGCTGTTAGAAATAGCTCATATGAAAAGCTAAAACCTTCCCAAATTATGTTTAATGCTTTGAAATGAATTAGTTTCACTGAAAAAAGTTTATAATTTAATCAAGACAGAAAGACAGAAAGCAAGACAAACGTTTTGTCGCCTATATAGACATTGAACAAATTTACTGCAAATACAAATATATGGCAGCAAATTAAGTAGTGGTGCTGTGAGATCCAAATGTAATATCTTGTATGACTTCCATGAGCTTGAAGGACTGCATCCATGCGGTTTGGCAAGGATTCATACAATTTATTGATGAAGTCATCAGGAATAGCAAAGAAAGCAGCCTTGCATGCCTCCCAATGTTTATAAATATTCTTTGGTTTCGTCTTCCATGCTTTCTCTTTCATCTTACTCCACACATGCTCAATGATGTTCATGTATGGTGACTGGGCTGGCCAAGCCTGGAGCATCTTGATCTTCTTCGCCTTGAGGAACTTTGATGTGGAGATGGAAGTATCCATCCTGCTGCAGAAATTGGCCTCTTTTATGGTTGGGAATATAAAAAAAGGTAGCTAAGATTTCTTGGTATTTCAGACTATTGATGTTGCCTTCCACCCTGCAGATCTCTCACACACACCCCTATACTGGATGTAACCCCAGACCATGATTTTTCCACCACCAAACTTCACTGTTTTCTGGATTAATCTTGGATCTATGCGGGCTCCAGTAAGTCTCCTGCAATATTTGCGACGACTGTGGTGTAATTCAACAGAAGATTCATCTGAAAAATCCACCTTCTGTCTCTTTTCCAGCGTCCATCCTTTTAGCTGGCTATGGGCCGTGGCAAATGCCACACAGTTTTTCAGTTGTCTTTTGTTTAGTGCTGGCTTCGGGGCACTGATTCGACCATTGAGGCCGTTTGGAATCAGAATCCAACAAACTGTTCTGGTTGACACAGGGACTTCAGATGACCAGATCTCGTGGAGCTCTGCTGCAGTGGAACATGGGCTGGCCTTGATGAAATTTTTATTTTTTTTATCTTCTGTGCTTGACACTGAGACACATTGAAGGTGTCTGCCACATCAGCAGTGGATCTGGTCTTCAGCCTCTTAATACTAAGGGTTGATAATCAACACTTTAGTCTCAGGGTGAATCTTAGGCATGTTTGCAGAGGTTTAGTTGCAGTTGATGTGAAGGTCTAGTGTACTGGGGTTCTTTTTATACACACCTGAGACCTAATTGATCCATTATTAGGTACAGGTGAAGCTCATATGACAAGGCAACAACTCTTATGTCTTTGTAAAAATTGACTCAATGGGCTTTACCAAGCTTTAAATATTAGAATACTTTTTGACAGTTTCGTGTTGCACTGAAACATTATTACAAAAGCCGTTGGGAATAAAATGAGCCATTTCTTGTAAAATAAACCTTGATTAGAAATATATTTCAGCAGCACAAGACTTTTGTCAGGGACTGTATTGCAGCCAGAAGTGGGATTTCCAGCCACAACCTGAGAAATCAAACAAACCAAACTTACTATCTATCATAGCGCCTTTGATTACCTGAGAGGTCTTTCTCCTCCTACAGGTGATGTAGAGTTGCTCAGACTCCTTCTGTCTTCCTCTCGGTCGCTCCTCCTCTTCCTCAGGGGAGCAGGAAGGTAGTTGGTCTGGTTGCTCTTGTTTGGCAGATACTGATTAAAGGGTAGAGCTGCGCGAGGCTCTTTGTAGGACACGCGGCGGGCAGACATGTCATCCTTACGCACGTCTGGCAACTTCCTATGGCCAGCATCACCTTCAGAGTCTGTCAGAAGGAGAGAGAAAACATGCTTTGTTTTATCATTTTTTCATATTGGTATTTATTATTGTCAAAATGTGTTGGCATTTGGTATTAGTTTTTCCTATTTTAAGGTGTTTAAAGAGAGCCAACATTCATATTCCATGCATTGTGTTTGGGTTTGATGATGCCATTTGACCATTATCCAGAGTCGAAAACGGTGGCTGTGAGTGAAGTGCATGTGTTTGAGTGCATATGTTTAAACTTGTCTAAACTGATTACATCAGGTTCTAAAAAGGCATAATATATGAATTTATTTTATTTAGTTTTAGCTAACATTGTCAAGCCAGAAGCATCTTGCTGCACTCTAGTGCTAATGCTTTAAATAAAGTGGGACAAAACAATCCACAGCAGAAAAAATCAGCTAGAAAGATTTAATTTTATTTTATTGCACTCATTTTATATAAAACACACACACACACACACAATAAACAGATTTTGGTTTCTATGTCTTTAAATTGTATTGCTTGCATTGCTTTAATCAGCAAGGGTCAGGTTTTCATTCCTACATTTTTACATAAATCATCTTAATATTCCAGTGCGTAGTGAAGTTACTGGCCAACAACTGAAGTTGTATCGTTGGTAACACTTTAGTATTAACTAACATGAAGAAACAATGAACAATACTTTTATTACACTATTTATTTTATTTTATCTATTTTAATGTTATTTAAGGAAAATACAGTTCATTATTCATATTATTTCACAATACATTTCATAAAGGAATTGTATGATATTTTGACTACTATTTTTTTTTTAATTTCCATTATATCATAATACATTTTTCTGTGAACTACGCCTTCCCTGCTTTGCTGGCAGCCATGTCACCCTGCAGCCCAAGACTGGTTACCCACTGAAGCTAAGCAGGGTTGAGCCTGGTCAGCACCTGGATGGGAGACCTCTTGGGGAAAACTAGATTTCTGTTGGTAGAGATGTTAGTGAGGCCAGCAGGGGGTGCTCACCTGGTGGTCTGTGTGGGTCCTAATGCCCCAGTATAGCGATGGGGACACTACACTATAAGGACTTATTATTTAACTAATGCTAACAAACAACTTGTTATTTGAATAATGCATTAGTAAATGCTAAAACTAACATTAACTAAGATTAATAAATGCTGTAGTAAGATTCTTTATTAGCTCATGTTATGTTTCGGTTGGACAAGTGGTTTTATGTTAGTCAATACATTAACTCATGTTAACAAATGACACCTTATTGTAAATTTTATTTTCACCTTACTCATAACTAAACATGTTTAAAAACTGTGTTTTATAAAATTAACTTATTGTCAGTTACTGATTCCAGTTTCAAAAACAAAAATAAAACATTTGAAATAAAAGTGCTGCCTTTAAACTGAAAATCACATACGCACAGACAAACATACACATGGTTTAGAAGCTCCTTGGTCTTTTATGGGTTTTTTTAGTCCATGTCTGCATTTACTAATCAGATAAAGCTCATGTGGAGCCTCTCACACACTCATGAATGAGGGTTTAAATGTCTGTCTAGTTCAACAGCTGCAGTCTCACACCCCCGCTGCACACATATGCAATTGTATTCTTCTTTTCTTTGAGTCGGGAGTTCATGACTGTGTGCAGAGTGCGTTTTTACCCCCAGCTGCTTTTGCATGAAAGTTTGCTGACAGGACAGACATAGAGAGATGTGTGTGTGTGTGTGTGTGTGCATTAGATATACTGTAGGTATTATGTGCTAAATTATATTGTCTCAAAGAGTAAAAAAACAAAAAAACAATACATATATCAAATATATATACTCTGCCATATTATGGTTTTGTGACATCACCTAATTTTACCAAGGCTGTATTTATTTGATCAAAAATACAGCAAAAATTGTGCTGTTGGGATTTAATATTACACAATTACAGACACAGATATTGTTTTATGAAAAAATGAATAAAAGAATAAGTCATACCATCACTGTTGCAGCGAATAACTGTGTCTGGGGAGGGTGTGTTCTGTGATCGTGAGCCAAATGAGTCGAGACTGTCAAACGAATCATCACGGCCGTGCCTCGGAGGAGACAGCGAATCAGAACGCTCCGATTCCCAGCTGTCAATGTAACCGCTGTCCCTTATACTGCGCTTAGGGGAGTCTAAATCTTCATTTACATACTCCTGTAAAACACAATAGTGTATTGATTGTTTTATTTATCTGGCTGTTTTAAAGGTTTAGTGTTCTTGGCAAGATCTGATTTACCTTTCGCATCATGGAAAGAAGCCCCTCAAACTCTTTCAGGTCGAGTGTGGGGCCGTTATATGTTGCACAGCTGTTAGCAGCTTTACCAAGCCAGTATATGGTTATGAGCACCTAATTATTCAAAAACACAGAGGAGAATAAAAAAATGTAAATCAAACACAAACTGACATGCAAAGATTATGCAAATCGGTTAGTGTGCTTACATTCTTCAGCTTTCGGCAGCAGTCAGAGCCCCTACAGCAGAAAAAGAGAGAGTGAACATACATGTTTCTATTGAAGCACAAGATATATACTACCATTGAAATGTTTGGGGTTGCTAAGATTTGTTAAAGCTCTTGAAAGAAGCCTCTTATGCTCACCAAAGCTGCATTCATTTGATAAATACAGTAATACTGTGAAATATTACTACAATTTAACAAGTGTTTAATTTAATTTCAGAATGTCTTTCCTGTGATGCAAAGCAACATTTTCCCAGTCTTCAATGTCACATGACCCTTCAGAAACCCGATCTAATGATGCTCAAAGAAAAGTTCTTATCATTGAAAATGTACATAGCAGTTGTACATTTTATCTATTTATTTTGTGTGTGGAAACATACATTTTTTCAGGTTTCTCTGATAAATAGAAAGTTCAAAGAAACAGCATTTATCTGAAATGTATCTTCTTTTTTTGCATACATAAAAGTAACTTTTCTTCAATGTAAAAATGCTTTTTTAAACATCTGACTGACTCATAGTTACTCATCTGACAAGTCATAGTTAGTCTACTATGGTCGCAAGTTCCGTCGTTACCAGCATAGTTCAACGATTTGGTGTTTCCCGAAAGCATAGTTCAAACGAACATTCGCACACTGCGAACTACACACTGACCTGTGGTTAGAAGCATAGTTTTTGTTAGTAAGATATATGCTTTAATAAATATGCTCTTGGGCACAAGAAGCAAACTAACATGCATTACTATCTTTATCTTCCATTCTATATAAATATAAAAAGCGATTTAATTATGTATTTTTGCACGTCCATTCTAAACGCTGTTTTTTAAAAGGGCGCATGCGCTAAAAAGGCCAAGGGAACCTCGGAGTATGACGTAAGAGGGAACCCGCGATGACTCAAAGATCAAATAAAGCAAAAAAATAAAAAATAAATTGTCAATATGTCATGTGCAACACAGCAGCATCTTGGAGATCTCTAATCTGTTTAATAGCAGAAGGTATATCTTTACGACATGTGTGTGACGTCATTAACAACGGCCCTATGTTGTTGAACTAACGTGGTTCAAACGACGGACATGCGACCGTGTTCGGGAAACAGTCGTGTGTAGCCAGTTAGTTTCCAAAACAATGCATCGTAATATGGTTGTTTATCAGCGAGTTACATCGTTGTTCGGGAAACGCACTCCAGAACAGTCATTCAGAAGAATCAATTTATTATTATTATATTTTTGCAAATATTTTATTTCATATATGTTGTTAATCATATTATGAGTATTAAAAATATATATCTTTAGTAATAACTTAAAGTCTGTTTTTTTACACTTGATATACTTGTTTTTATATATATTTATTTTTTTTGTTTTGCTATATTTACTCTATGTAAAATAGTACATTTATTTTTAGTAGAGCTAGTATATTTCTCCTTGGTAAAATGGCGTTGTTCAAGACTGCAGGTGGAGAAAAACAAATCAAGGTAAAGGGAAAGCAAGAGTTATACGAGGTTGAGATGCATTAGTGTTAATTAGCTAATTAACCACTCCTAGACTTAATAGTTGACATGAGATGAGAGGGTGCTTGGTGAAATGTAACAAAGATAAAAATAAGTTGAGTTTTTTAGTAGATTTATGATCTCTGTAATTACAGTAGCTGTATTGGCTGCACACAGGTCATATGCCATCAGCTGAAGTATGAACTGTAATCTGTACTTCAGTGTTAAAATCCAGTGGCTTTTTTGTCCATTTGCCATCATTTAAGGAACAAATCATCAATTGCGTAATTTTTTAAGTCAAGAAAATTTTTGCCTAATAAAGTAAGATTTTAAGCTATAGAAATATTTGGACAAGCCCTTATGAAAAACACTTCTGCATACTTATTACTTCTACAGAGTACTAATTATGGAAACTTTATACTTTAAAAGTATGTAATTAAGTGCAGACTGAATGTATTTATTTATTTTTTTAACAAACTTAATTGTATGTAATATTCAATGCAATTAGTTGTTTGAGTGCTTTTCTTGATCCAGTTAAGTAGGGCGTTAAATTCTTTATATGTAATTTAGAAAAATTTAATTGCTTTTAATGAACTGGTTGAAGTGTACTGCCGAATGCACTGGCAAACATTTATGGAAACTAATTACATTTTTATTAATTTTTATTTTATTAAATATATTTGTAATTACAGATTTCTAATGATGAAGTTGCAGTTTAGCATATTTAAAATATATGATTTCAAGTTAACTTTTTAGTGTACTTCAGTGTGAAACTGTCAGCAAATACTGTCTTTAAAAGTTATATATATAAATATAAAATGTGTGTGTGTGTTACATATATAACTGAATCAATAAATTCATTAGTTTTTCAGTTTTTTTTTCAAATGGTTATATTTTTTATTATGTATTTACTATTATTCTTTACTAATTGTTACAATTTACAAGATGTTACAGTCCACAACTATATAATAATTTAGTTTAAAGGTGTCTTAAATAACTGAAAATCATAATTCCCTCTAATTTCAAGAGTTCACGCTTTCCTCATAATAATGAATAAGCAAATTTGGCATGCTGTCTGGGAAGCGAGCCGTGAGAGCGGCGAACTCCGAACCCTAATGTACGGAGCCCTAGCGTGGGCAAGAGTTCGGCGTTCGGCTC
>JAUCNO010000626.1:3776812-3788259 GCA_032353835.1 Enteromius viviparus | reverse complement strand
CCAGGAACTGTTAAAGCTCCTTATAGAACCACCCCTTTTGAAAGGGTGCCTAGAGGTTCCACAGAGGGTTCCGCTGGTGTGGCAGAGTGAAGAACCCCAAAAGGTGCCTCCAGGAACCTTTAGTTTTTACAGTGTAGGACAGCGATATTTTATCGACACTGCGGGAGCGTGGAATTGAACCAATTTGATTATTTCTGTATATAATGTTAAAGAACTAGATTTGTGAGCAAACTATTAACAAACCCAAAATATTAGGGGCTTTTTAACAAACATTGGGGGCTGGAGCCCCAGAAGCCACGCGCCCGCTCCGCCCCTGATATGCAGGTTAGGTATGAATTGAAGCCGGAATGCTGGTCTTTTGCCGGTAATGATTCTATAGATCAATTTCTAGCTAGACTTAAAACAGGACTCAAACTTAAGTCAATTTAGAAAAAGGTTTCCAATAGCAATACTGCAGACACAGATACAACCAAATTTCTATAAGAGACATTTGATCAAAATTCAACGAACATTTTTCAGTACTTTAGCATAAACGAAGTTATACAGCATTAAAACTGCTGTATAAAGCTTCTCTTTTTTTTGTCCAGTCAAACATGATTCCAGTGATGAATTATTAATCTGCAAAATATTATGGATGCATTTCTGCCTGTATAAAGTATATCCCCATGACAATTTAAAGGCATAATTCACTCCAAATTCCTCATGTCATTCCATACAGTATACGACTTTACCACCACTACTGTTAAGCTGTTAACCAGGTCTAAATCCTGATTTTTGAAAGACATGAGGTTGAGAATACACTGTAAAAACATCTTATTTTGACATTTAAATAAAGATCATTGGGTCTTGATTTATTAGAAAATACAATTTCATTTTCAGAATTCTGTGCAGTTTTATAACAAAAAAAAAAAGGTTTGAAGTAAATATTGTTTTAATGCCAATTCCCCCCCAGTGTAAATGGCATTTCTTCCATTTTGAAGGGGTTGAAATAATTTAACCAGGAAGTAAAACTTGAGGATGAAAAAAAAAGAGATAGAATAAGAATGAATGGAAAAAAGAAAAGAACGGAAAAGGTCAAGGAAGAGACCATTATACAATTATTACTAAGCCATCCTTTGAAATCCAAAAGACTGGGAATAGGGGTCTAAGAAAAAATAAATGATTTGCACTACTAAGTAAAGCATTAGGCTAGTAATACCTCTTGTTAAAAAACAAAAAACAAACAAACAAAAAAAACACAAAAGAGCACCAATGTTTGTTAAAAATTTTTATATCAAGCCTTCAAATGATTTTGGTTACAGACATTATACATGTGAAACTACAACATGTTAAATGATACAATTGTATTTTTAATGGTAAGAATTAAAACAACCAATAAACAAATGCAAGAGAATTCATAAGCTCTCTTATTGGTGTTGCAGAAGAATAAGGGGGAAAAAAAACCAAAACATAAATAGTAAAACTGAGGTAACTGCTATTGTACCAAGCAGGGAAAAACTTCTAGAACACAGAATGACAATTGAAGTAAGTAAGGTAATGCACATTTGTTGTTTGCAAAGAATAAAGAATTCATAATTTTCTGGTCATGAATTCGACTTATGACACTAAAGCGGACAACACTGGAGAATGGTTTAAAGGCATCTCTCATTAAGACACTGGAGGCTCTGAGACTACATCACAATTCATATGACACTTTCTACACCAGTCATAGAGCCTACATAATGCGACACAGAGGCAGTTATATCCATTCATAACGATAACAATGCATGACAGAAAACAATCGTACACACATAAAACACCCATCTAGGTCATAATGTATCTCAGGCATTCATTATAAAGTAACGCACATGGCTATGAATGGCTATAACAGCCTTATGGAGGCTGTATGAGTGGGTGCACTGGAAGGCTGTTCAATAATGAAACAATAAAATAAAAAACTCAATAGAGAGGGCAGTGAAGGAGGATAAACCGTTTACTAAGACCAAGAGCCTTGCAAGGATAAAAAGA
The DNA here is from genome assembly GCA_032353835.1 of Enteromius viviparus. Classification (NCBI taxonomy): domain Eukaryota; kingdom Metazoa; phylum Chordata; class Actinopteri; order Cypriniformes; family Cyprinidae; genus Enteromius; species Enteromius viviparus. The sequence continues at coordinate 3,786,252 of JAUCNO010000626.1, read as the reverse complement.
AGGTACTTAACATGCAGCGTTTCTCAAGGGGTCTGTGTGTTGCCCTCCATCTTGTCCTGCAGAATCTGTGCGTTCCCCTTTTTTAAAGAAACGGAAATGCTTCGATATAATCAGTCCTCTGACCAGGCCTTGTACATACACACACCCACGAGTGAGTCCTTGATTACTACATTTTAAGGCATAAGAAATCAAATAAGCTAGATTAAAAGTGACAGCTAATTTTGGTAAGCTCATGGGTACTGTGGGTAACACCGCTACAAGGTTAACTGGGGTATGACTGCTTTGCAAAACTGAAACTTAAAGGGGCTTTTTTTTTTTAACTCCCCTCAAGTTTTTACACACCTGTTAGTGTTTCTTTTGTTGAGAACAATAGAAGAGATTTGGAAGAATGCTGATAACCTAACAGTGACTCGTATAGTTTGGGGGAAAAGCCACAAAAGTCCAACATTCTTCAAAATATCTTGTGTTCAACAGAAGAGGAAGATTCATAAGGGTGCGTAAATTTTCCACGAATGTTCATTTTTGGAAACTGACGACACTTAAGTGCACTACATAATCTGCAGGACAGGCTACGGATTAGAAATACATATTTTTCGTTGGTTTTAAAAGGTTATTTGGGTTTTGTAGACTGCAAACGTGACAGGTGGCAATAAAAAAAAATTGCAGCAGGATACATCTAATAAGAACTTGGAGAAGTGTCCACTGCCCCTCCAAACCAATCACATGTCATGTCAGTGCGCATCCTCAGCCAATCCCAGACAAGAATAAAAGTGAGAGCGACAAGCCAGTGTTCTGTACCATACATATGGGATAAATAACAAACAACTGATTCTGTAATACACACACTCTTTCACACACACTCACACACACCTCACAGTTTTCCAATTCTATAAAGACTGCTAAATCATAATTGAGCAAGACCCACACAAAAGCCCCATTTTATGTATAGATATCATTTCAATCCTTTGCTCCATTTTTGGAAAAAGACAGTTCCATAATTATTTGTTTGGAAGAAAAAAAAAAAAAAGGTAAGAATTTTGAAATTTGTCCCTCTATATTGATACATACATACATATTTATATATAGCTATATTTGTTGGTAAAATATAAAAGCCCATGCTCACAACATTAACCTTCGTAAAGACCACCACACCACAGTGTGCTCACATAGCCGGGAATGTTAGTGCACATACACACACTCACTCACTCACTCACACAAGACTGCAACATACCAACACCCGCCCCCAAAAGGGGAGAACTAAACTATATATATTTATATATTTAATAAAAAAACAAAACAATATCAGAACCAGAACATAACCAGAATGATAATATGAACCATAATCTTTGGACTTCCACTCAAAGAATTAGTGATCAAACAACCAAAAGGATGTGTGTGTGTGTGTCTCAGTTAGTTGGATACTCATAGATGAATATCAAACGATGATTTTGATGCATAAAGTTTTTATGAATCCTTTGCAGCAGTCATCTGTGGAGTAATTATGCATGTGGAAGTTAATTGAATGTAACAGGGTAAGAGAATGACTGAAGTGTTTAGTGGTGTGTGTTTGTGTGTGTTCAGTGAGCAGCGTCACTCGGAATCCCGCTGGACCTCAGAGGCATCTGCTCTGCAAATAGGACAGGTTCTGTTACCCTAGAAGACAGAGAAGGATAAACTGTCAGATAGGTCTAGATCATAACTGAAGACAAGCAGTGGGGTAAATCGATCTGCATGAATCATACATATATGCTGTTTCAAATGTTGCTTTCAATTAAATTATTATTGGAATTTTTTTTTTTGCTGAGAAAAATAAAAATGTCAATCACATAAGAAATAAGAGAAATAGGATTTATGGGGAGGCTGTGAATATTGTGTTAGAAAAAGGGGACATTTGAATTTAAAGATAGAGAACCACTGTTATATTTTGCATAATCTATTGAAGGTATAATAACAATAACACATTATTTCTACTACTATTATGATGAATAATTTCAATAAATAAATGATTAAAATAAATTAATTTGCAAGACTGCTTACCTTGAGCCATTTATCAACACACTTGGCATGGAATTCATGATTACAGGGCAGTACTCTCAACAGCTGACGAGACTCAAAATCACACATGCACACTACACACCTACAGGGAGAGAGGGTCAAATATTACTAGAATATTTTTCAACAACATCAAGAGTTTTTATTTAAAAGAGATGTATTTAAAGGGGTCATACGGTGGTAAATGTACTTTTTCAAGCTGTTTGGACTGAAATGTGTGAATGATAAAGATCCACAGGTAGTTTTCTTTTGATTTAATAAAAATAATTTGCCCTTCTGAAATCCATCCATTCGCAAATGCATGTCGGTGTGGCATCACACAGACAGAGGCCACTCCCACAATAGTATATACATAGAGACATAGACATAGAGGCTTGGAACGACATGAGGGAGCGTAAATGACAATTTTTTATTTTTGGGTTAACTACACCTTTAAGAGTACAAATTTTCATGTATAAACTCAATAATTGTAAGGTCACAAAAATAGTTTAGTAATACGTTTGTACTCACAAAGTCTGCTCTGACTGATGGTTGCTGGGGTTGAATCTGTAGGAAGGCAGCTGTTCGATATCGGCTTTTGTCAAACCTCTAGGCTTTGCTTCTCCAAGACGCTCAGCAAGGTTTAACAGAGCCTAGTCAAACACAAAAGCACATTTAAAACAGAATAGCAAAACAAAAATAGTAATCAATCTTTGATAGAATTATTTATGAGTGTTTTCCAGGACTCTCACCTCATAATTCTCAACCTCTCCATCATCTACATCCAGTTCTAAGCTAATGGTGGGACCCACTGCTGTCGGCTGGACTGGAAGAACAGATCTGGCCCAACAAATAGAAAGAAAACAGTGACATTATTATTCTAAAGCTCGTTTGGCTCTCCAATACAACACTGGTGTATGCTTGCATGTGTAACTCACAGGAAGTAGGGCAGCAGACTTGGGTGGTACGGAGGTGGAGGTACAGCCTGCTGAGAGCGGTAACGTCTGCCTGTGATTCGCCGAGGCATGAAGTGTGGATACGGCTGGAAAGAACACACAGGAAAAACACATAAGACCTTCATATCGGCTTGTTGAGATTGCAGCGAGCAGAGGTGATGGAGCATGAAGATCACTCACCACTCCAAAGAGCTCCTGGGTCAGGGGTTCATGGAGGAACTGCAGCGGGGTGGAAGGGGGCAGAGGACTGGGATGCCCCGAATGAGGATAGTTAAACCCTCCACCTACCGACAGGTGTTCCCCCAACAACTCAACCTCATTCTCTATCCTCTGCAGCGGCTAGGCAGAAAAGACAAACATTCATATTTAATGCGAATATTTGCAGAATTATTAATGATTGCAGAACTAAAGTAAAACATGAATGCATGTAATGATATAAATATTTACATACATTATAAAATATGTATACATAGTAAATTATCTATATCTATATCTATATATATCTATATCTATATCTATATATATATATATATATATATATATATACACATATATATATATATATACATATACATATACATTATATATATATATATAAAAATAACACTCACTAAAATTTCTACTCAATCCTGAAGTGAAAAACAACTGAAATATTTCCACTAATAAATGTAACATTTTAAATAGAAAACAGTTGTATGTTTCAGTTATAACACTTTTTCACAATGTTTTACTGCATTTTGCTAAAATAATGCAGCCTTGTGTATCAGAGACTCATTTATTAAACATGCGAATGGTATATAGTTTTATGTTAATGGCATAACTAGTAAAACACAAAACTGTGGGCACATGAATGTATACTCACAGATCGAGACTGTTGCGTCTGGAAGGGTAAGAACTGTCCAGGCGTGGGGAGGTGGGGCGGATGATGTGATAGATGTGGCGGATGAAGCAGGAAGGGTGGATCACTGGAGAGAAGAGAAGGAAATGCGGCGTACGGCACTGGCAAATGCTGCACTGAACATGCCGGCAACATCTGCAGGTCAAACAAACAGACATATCAGTTTCTGGACACTACAAAGCACTTCAAAGGCCAGAATACAAAACAACTTGCCACCACTCGGGGGCAGTAGATACAACCAAATTAAATGAGCTCACCAAAGTCATGCTTTTTCACACCCTTATATATACACTTACAGGAGGCGGTACGCTACAAATTGGATAGTGTTGCTGTCCGCTGAAGACCACAGAACAGGCAGGCACCTGCTGTTGAGAAGAGCATGCTGGGAGATGCTGTCCTGTACAGAGGGGGGCAGGTAGACCATGGGGCGGCACTGGAGAAACTGTATATGACACCGGCACTGTACCCTGAGGGAGCTAAAATTTGCACAGAAAAACAAAAGTTATGAATAAAGAGTGGGTTTAATTTATTAATGATCAATATCAAAAAAGACACTTTAATTATCATAATTTAAGCATATTTTAAATACTAAAAGTAGTATATATTTAATTATTATTATTATTCTGTGGTAAAAAACAAAACTAAAATTGTTGATGTAAATTGAGATGTAAACTTGCAATTCTGAGAGAAAAAAATAAATAAATTAGCAATTATTAAAAAGAAATAATATTTTTAGTATTTTTACTCCACGGCAGAACTAAGCATCCTTAAATTCTATATAATATTCAGTATAACTAGATTTTTAAGACACTTCTGCTTTGGTTAATAAAGGTTAAAGTTATAAATAAAAGTTATGACAAGACATCTTAGGAGTCTGCTTAATCATCTTGCTTGGAAACCTCATTAGGGTACCTCTGGTCCCAGTCATCATCCTACAAAACCCTGCCCCAACCCTCTAACCTGCTCATGGAGGTCCATCACCATAGCTCCCTGCTGAGGAGGGTGCAATAACCGTGGCGAGAGCGTGGGGGGGTGAAAGGCCCGGGGCTCATCAAGGCCGGGTGGAGGGTGGGATGGTGGCTGGCCGTAGGGATGAAGCGAATGTGGGTGAGGAGGGTGGCGATAGTTTTCATCCTGTCCCCCACCAGGAGACCCATGAGGGGGATGGTGCCGTGACAGACGCTCTCGCCGGCCACGCTGACGCCGCACTGGAGGACTGCACAGGCAAAGTCACATTCATTTAATATACAGTTCATAATCGTATGTTACCCTGGACCCCAAAACCTTAAGAAAAAGGATAATTATATATTTTTAGCAATCAACAAAAATACATTGTAGGGGTTGAAATATTTCCATTTATTCCAAATAACATTAAATATCATGTTATATGTGATATTTGGTCAATTTCCTACCATAAATGTATCAAAACTTTATTATTGAATACAACTCAGCACATAGAAAAATAGTTTTTAAATTGTGTTATTACAATAATAAATTACCTTTTAAAACATAGTCAAAGCTGAACATACAGTATTAATATCTAACATCAAATTGGATTTTAAGCAGTCTTTTCTCTAATGTTATCGTCAATATAAATACAAAACAAATTAACATTTACTAAAATGTTTAATGCTTACAAAAAAATATACCATAGTGTATTATATAAACTATAATAAAAAATACATTTACTTTCAGTAATGACTTTTTTATTGCTTAAATTGCTTATTAACACTTGCTAAATATAATGTGTATTACAATGATTATGATAGATATACATACAGAAAGTAGATATAACAGACAATATTGTAAAAAAAATGTAATTAATATATTAACATATACACAAATATATATATAAATATAATAGCCATATTAAAATTGCTCACTGTGGGACTAATGAAAAGCAATATACAAACACACCTGACAAAAAGTTAAAAGACAAGAAGCCTTTATGATACGGTGCAATATTAAGTCAAAACTAACAACAGCATACCTGCGTCTGTGCCGTGCAGGAGTGTGGCAGCGTTCAGGGTGGTAGTGTGGGTGGGGATAGGGGTGTGGCCTGCGACTGGGCGGAAGCTCCCATGGTCTGATTGGTGGAGAGGGTGTGGAAGGAGGGGCAGAGGTAAACTCCAGTACAGACTGCTGAGAAAGACGCTGCCTCTTCGGACTAGGAGAGTCCTCCGTCTGAGGGACAACACACAATAAATCAATCAATTACCCATCTGCAATTACAAACCACATATATTCACACTCAATATATTCACACTCATTCGCAGCTTAAATGGTCATTTGACTCACTTTTATATAAATATGTGCCAAGTTTTAGAATAGATTTTCAAACTTTTCTTCACACAAAGCTATCATTTGACTTCAGAGGACATTACATGTAGGCTACTTTTATGGCGATTTCTGAAGCTTGACAGCCTTCATTGGACAGAAAGCATCTTAAACATTCTTCTAAATACTACTTTTTTTGTTTCACAGATGAAAGTCAGGTCATTTAAAAATGTGTTCCTTTACAAAATCCTTGTCTGCGAATATTAACAACAACATTCAATTTCCAAAATTCAGGTCTACCAACCAAATATTGTTCACTGCTGCACTTATTTACCACCAAACGAGTTATGTTCTACTCCAGAAATTTCCCACATTTTGATATCTCGTTTATTAATATTCAGCACAAAAAAAAGAAAAGTATTTTGTACATATGCTAGTTCCTTTTGCCCATTGAGCACAAGCAGCTATTGTGACTGCCGGCATTAGTGGCATTTCCTGTCAATGATATCACTGCCTCTGTTGCCTAAGGCAGTGTGAGGTCACTTCCCGAAAGTTTGAGGAAACCCACGGCTTGTTGCTCAACACACACACACACGCGCGCGCCCTGCCGGTGTTACTCAAACACATTCAACTCCAAGTCAGCAGTCTCCTCTCCAAGACATGGAGAAACATGCAGCGACACATGATTCAATGTGTGTAACCAAGGCTTGAACATGTAGAAATATCTGAGCACATCATATCAGCTTCATCACCTTTTACTGGAAGTCAGTCGAAACACACACACTTACTCACGACTGAACACTTTATAGCCTGATGAGCTCTGTGTCTACTCAGTTTGGAAGAGTCATAGTTTATGAGGGGTGGCATTGTAAAAGGGACGCTTGACTTTCTAAAGCATTTTTGAGTGACTAACAAGTTACTCAGACAACTTTCAAACACAAAACCCACACACGTCACTGAAAGGCTTTCAAGATGCAAACTAGAGGCACGTCTTAAAGGAACACACGTGCGATTTTGGCGTGAAACACAAGGAACACGCAAACAAGTGGAGAGCACACACACACATTGACTCGTTGTGGGTGGTAAAGTGAGCTCACACAAAACAAGGTTAAGCCAAGTGTGGAGATACAGAGAGCAGCCGCTGACACCGAGAGAGCCTTGAGTGTGTGTGAGAAATCAGTAACAGGAAACAGCTGGGGAGCAGGCTAGACTCATCTGCATATGGATTTGAGTCAGGTTTATTTAAATGTCTCTCGAAACAGATACATATTCCCCCACATCTTATTTTCCAAGAGGTGAAACACTCCCTTACATCTCTCCGTGTGAGAGGTGAGACCTCGCAAAGTCTGATCTCATTCAAAACAATGACATCAAGTGTTTTGTATGCACCCTATACAATTTCTCACACACAAAACGTGATAATATGTTTGAAAATCATTTTTTGGCTTTTTGCAACTTCATTTCCAGTCTCATCTATCATGAACAGGCTCGGGAAAGGACGCGGTAGATCAGGGAGGTTGCTCTTTAAGGATAGAAAATAAGGACAGAAATTCAGCAAGGATGTATAAAAAGACCTAAAGTGATATTAAAGCATATTAGAAAAACAAATAATATGCATATTAGCATAACAAATTAGCATATTACAATGATTTCTGAAAGGTCAAGTGAAACTCATTGTTTTTAACAGTCATTTCGATTTGATAAATGCAGTCTTCATTAGAATAAAAAAAAAATATATATATATATATATATATTTAAAAATCCCAAACTTTTGAATAGCACAAAACTGGATTTAATTGTAATTCGATACATAAATTCAAATGTCGAATGGCACTTTCTTTATAATCATTTACTTAATAACAGGTGTCTTAAGAGTGTTAATGATATTGAAACTCAAAAGCTTTGCTTTGTAAATTATTCATAATATAATAGTTATTTTAGTTCATAAACTAAAAATCCATATTTAATATTCTTGCTACTAATAAAATACTAAGATTCTAGTTTTACACACAAGGAAAGTTAAATAATATAGCTCTCACTGTTCTGAATACTTCATGGGAAAATCATTTTAGGTACAGATAGTGTTTTACAAGAGCAGAGACTTGGAAAGTTGAAGATGTCATTTTCAGCACAGCTATGGAAGTTTTAACAGCCTTGTTCTAAAATTGGATATTAAACCTAGACGTGTGTTGAAATGCCTCTCCTGTTCTGATGGCCATATGGTCACACTGTCCGCCTGTATGACAACTTTATAACCAACATTCTGGTTATTTCCACTCTGGGCTGACTACACTTGAAAAGACTCCATAAGAAACAGTTGCAAACACAATTACACAGCTGACCTTTGCTTTTTATGAGTGTGATCCTTGGAGTTGATGATTTTTGGACATGTAAAATGATTCTTTGGTCCAAAAACAAGAGAATAAATGGTTCCATGCACAAAACTGTGTGTGTGTGCGTTGCATTGTTAACATACACTTTGTTCAAACATTTGAGTTCAGACAAAGAAAAGAAACCAGAGAGTGACCTCGGACTAGTCTTCCCGGAGTCCTTCAGCTTCTTTGGAGAGCAGGAAGGTGAAGGGAAGGATGAGAGACTGGGGCTAAAGGGGGAGTGGATGGATGGATGGGAGGCAGAGATGGGGGGAGGACAGAAGTGATGCCCTGGGGGGGCGGCGGGGTGGGACTCGGAGGGGGAAAGTGCAGAATTGAAAATGATGAACTATGAACAGTGCCTGGAACACAGCCTCAGGACATTTATAAACAGCCATCCAAACCCAGCCATTCAAATCAGCAACCGTCTGTGTACGCGCACGCACACACACACACACACACACACACACACGGACAGACAGTAAACCAGAACTATCCTAAACCAGTCATAAAAATGTTACTGTTACTGCCATGATACCAGGAAACACTTATTCATGTAGACATTTTACTTTGCTGTCTTAAGACATCTGCAGTTATATTTTATTATAATTATAATATTATTAGAATTCTTGTATTTTTATTAAGATTATCAATAATTGTAACATTTTAATATATGCTTTGTATTATCATTTCTTCTAAAATTATTAGCAAGGCTATTTACAATTTTGACATTTTATGTTATGTACAAACATTATGTTTGTTTTTTTTAGTAATTTGTATGCATGTAGACATTGTTTTTTTATTTAAATTTGTTATTTTACCACAAATTTAGCTAAACGAGAGATGCTACTAGCTGGAATAATATATATGTAAAAAAAGAAAAAAAAATACAATAATAAAAAAAAA
>JAUCNO010000626.1:3747110-3776210 GCA_032353835.1 Enteromius viviparus | reverse complement strand
ATATACAAAAATATGTAAATATATATACATATATATATATATAAATAAATAAATAAATAATATACACACACAATTATTATTTTATTTATTTTTAAGTAGTAAGTCGCTGAATGCCCTTTAATGGCAGGTTGTCGTCAAATTTGTCTTTAGCCTACAGCTAAGTAAATGCACCCACACACATACACAAATTACAAGGCGTTCTTACAGGCACAGGATCACACAAGACCTTCAGGACAAAGCCAAACAGCAACAGAGATGCATGACTCGAACACACAGACACACACATTTGTCCAAACCCGGTCAGACAGGTCCATTAGCATGAAACATTAATGGGGCCGTACATCCGCGTTTGGGGGAGATGTGTGGGTGAGGGGTGCTGGGAACAAATTCTCAACATGCATGCATCTGAACACGTTAGGAGAAGATAAGAGAAAACTAAACACACTCTGTGGTCTCACATGTTGGTCATATTTACTGTAGCAGAGCACGGTGCCATACGAGTATGTGAGGGCTTAAAAACGACAGCTCCAGGACTCGCCATCACATGCTCAACAAATACCAAGCTCTCGCTGCCTGAGGGGGGGCCACACTATCTACAGGGAATAACCACTGCTATTGTGAGACAGTCTGGCAAAGTGCTGAACACCCAGCCACTATATCCAGAGAGCAGTCAGCACTGCTGTGGATATCTAGGGCTGGGAATCATGAGGGATTTGCAGATTCTGGTTCTGATACCAATTCCGTTTAAGAAGGATTTTTGTAAACTTAACAGCCGGTTAACGAAGACCCTAAAAGTGAACATGCATGACTGCACAGTAGCTTATATCAACAAATAAAGCACGGTTCTGCCAAGCACATTAAACCAAGTGACCGACACAATGAATGTTCAGTTCTGAATCGGTGCCTCAGGAATATTGATTATCCGTGACAGGAAACTTTAAGGCTACCAAAAACCATGACCTAAATAATATTCATCGGCTAAGGCTTCATTGTAAGAGTTGTGCATTTACATCCATAATTTCACAGAAATCTTTTGGAGGACAGAATCAAAGTAATAAAGGACATTTTTTTTGGTTATGTATGGACTAGAAACCGCAATCATTATTAAAGCTAGATAAGAGCGGGGACTCCCTCTCTCTCGTATTAACTGTGGCATCAATTCAGTGTCACAATTCGTGAAGCTGCTGTTAGGCAAGTGGACTCGTGCAACTTCTCGCTGTAGTGGTTACACGAAATATTACTAAGTAAAGGGTCCACTCACAAGATGTTTTTTTGTGTTGTGTCCCTAGTGCTTTTGCCCATAGATATATGAGGTTAAGTGCCTTGCAGAAGGGCAAAATGGTAGTTGCCCAGGGATCAATATTGTGGGATTTAACCTTTTACCATCTTTAACCACTACACTATACCCACTTGAATACAAAGTTTTAATCCAAGAACTGCTACAATGCAAATGCGACTTAAAACAAATACATAAAATTGCTTTAAAATAAACAAACAATAATAATTCTAAATATTGAAAATAATCTTAGTCCTTAGCACAAATATTAGACTACTAAATCAAAAATAAAGTTTTTTACATATTTATGATAGGAAATTTACTAAATATCTTCACTGGATCATCATCTTTACTTAATATCGTTATGATTTTTGGATTAAAACTGGCTATTGCTACAAATATACCAGTTCTACTTACGACTGGTTTTGTGGTCCAGCACTGAAAATCTCTAGTCCAGTAACATGTTTCTTTGCACAGCTATATTCATGTATTCCATAATGAACTAGGCCTTTATAATTAGGCTGAAAAAACAAAACAAAACAAAAAAACACAACTGTGTGATTTAAAGCGGTTGAATTTAAAGAAACAACTTTTCTTTAACTACATAAATGTCACCATGCTTTTTAAAGGCACAGTCACTACATCAAACATATTTTGAGCTAAAACAATAATACCGCAATGCCCAGAATCCTACTGCTGCAATCGAAGACTAAACATTTACACGCTCTGCAACGTCGGACGCATCTGGAGGGGAAAATTTAAAGCACGAAACTGCACTACTTGCTAGGCACTGACATCACGAGATGCTGCATTTTCCAACCTTCTGAAACAACAATCAGCAGGAGATTCCTCATCCTCACACGCCTAACTGAAGCGGCTCTTTGATGTGAGAATCCACAATGTGCTTCTGTTTCAGTGTAATACTTTAATATTTAATAGGCTCAGTCTATAGAGTCCTTGCGCTGGGTGACTGCTCTTCAAACGCTGGGACTTTATGAAAGTGCTCCGAATAAGCGGGTCCCCCCTCATCTCCTCCTCCGTCTCATTATTTTCCAGCCTTTCATTTCTCCTCCCTCTTTTTCCTCCCTCTGACAGGCAAACCCATTTGAGGCCGCCTCTACATTCTACACCATAGAGAGCTTGTTTCTGCCTGTGCGGAGGCCTAGGAATGGACACACACACTCTCACACACGTCTCAGTTTCAGCGCTCTATATTCAGGACCTCCCAAGAGCCAACACGTCCCATTCTGCTGTTCATATAGACGGCCAGCAGCGAGCACATAGCTTTCAAAACGGCTCCACCACACACCCCAAATATGCTTTGTTTAGTTCTGAACAGTTAGCACACACAGGATGAGACACAGTTACGCACGGGCCCAAACGCTCTTCTATTCAGAGAGTGTGTGTGATGTCTCTCTCCCTCACATACACATTTTTCAAAAACAGGAAATGGTAAGGGTTGTTGGCCTGGTTTCTTTTCTGCCACTAAGAGCAGCAAAAGCATTTTTATGGTTCCAAATCCTCTCAGAAATACAGACTAAATTCCCTTAGTCTCATTCGGGCTATAACTCAGTCTCTCGCTCGCACCAACACAGCCCCACCGGTCTTTTTCCACTCCCTTCATTTCGACAGCCATCCATTTCTCTGCCACTGTCCCCCTCTTTCCGTGTCCCACAGCTGGAGGTGAAATCATTAGTGCCCCCGCTCCCCCTTTCCATGCTTCCCTCTTCCTCTCTCTCTCTCTCTCTCCCACATCATCCCTTCTTCCTCTCCCGCCCCCTGCTTGCATTCCTCCCCCTCCCTTCACAGGGACAGGTCCGCCCTCAGAGGCTGTTTCAGCCAATCAAAGAGCGGCAGTCAGCCAGCCCTCTTCCTCCTCCCTTTGACTGTAAACACAGTGGAGTAAAACAGGGCAGGAACTGCCTTTTGTTTTTTGTCTTCCCTCCCTCTTATCTGTACCTAAAAGGCCAGCAATGACAGAACATCACATTTCCTTAATGTGAACGCGCATGTTGGTTAAAATGAAATTTTACATTTAAATGACAAATGGATTAAAGTCTGCGTGAAATTAAAATTAACTACATTCATGCTGTTAGCTCACATTGATATTTTTGTGGTGAACAATTCATCAGTGCAAAACAATCCACAAAAAAACACATTTCTTTGCCTTACAATACAAGTAAAATCGGTTGCCACCTTCCGGTTAACGCAGACTTCAAATTGGTTCATTGCCATCAAAGCAATGTTTTGTTTTTATTGTGTGCAGTTGTTAATTTGTTCATAATACATCAGTATTATTTTCATACTACACTACCTAGACTAACTAAAAGTTTGATGTTTGTAAGCTTTTTGAAAGACGTCAGTGCTCAGTCGCCTGCGTTTATTTGACCAGAAAAAGTAATACTGTTAAACATTTAAAATACATTTTTTATTTGAATGTTTCAATTAATTCCTGCGATTGCAAAGATGAATTTTTAACACCCAACACTTCTTCCATTGTCGAAGTGAATGTGTATTGCGTGGTTTCGTAATGTGCAACGTCACGTGATCTCTGTCGCGATTAAGACGATAGATCAAAAGGTCTATCCGTTGACAAATTTAATGTCAAATTTAGCCCCTAATTATTGTTATTATTATTATTATTATTAAACTTTAAATAATTTAATGCATTCATGCTGAATAAAAGTAATAATTTCAGAAAAACATTAAATTAGGTTTGTGTTTGAAAAACTACAATGAAGCCGTGCACATCCTTTATTCTCTTCACAGTAGCTAAGTGAAGTATTGTAACTACCTTTAAAGAGATACATTTAAACAGAGACGTTTTTAAAGTGCACTCACGGTCAACTCATTTGTAATGCATCCTTAAGCAATCCTCTGCAAAAGTCAGTATTAATAACGAAGAACTTGGCTTTTTGTTACTCAACATTAGCAAGCGGCTATAAGAAGCGATGTCTTACCTTCTCAGTGGCGTCAGCACACGCATGCTCTGAATGATAGTGGTATACTCCTCCCATTGCACCTAGAGACAGCACAAAAACAGTTAACTCCACAGCCAAGTGTAATGAAGCCTCTAAAATACTACAAACATGTGATGCAGCATAATTATTTACAGCTTGAATGCCATGTTTGGCAGTCAACAGTTTCAACAGGTCCAAAAACAGACTCTTGATCCTGCAGCTTTACAGGATATCGGCAGCATGTTGAGACATCTGGGCACTACTTTAATCTTGCCTGGTGTGTTATTACGCTAATGTAATCACAATCACCATCCTATAATCACCCAATGATCTCTATAAAGTGTAATTCTGCAGTACAAGCTCCTGTATTAAGATGACCGCTTCTTAAGGATAAAATGCATTTACTTTAATTACGCTAAAGGTGTTCCAGAGGTTTCTAAAGTACATGTTTGTCCATTGATGACGACATGTTGTTGTTGTTGTGATGGAGAGATACAGAAGAGGGAGCGACAATAAATACATTAATCCTAGATTATAGTAAGGTGCTTTCATGACAAAACATCCAAAGCCTTTTGTTTTCTTTGGGTCTTTGTTTCTGTATTTTATTATATATTTTTTTGCCCGTCTGTTTGTTTGCGTGTTTCCAGCGTCTCTGTGAACGTTTCATCAGACAAGCACCGGATTACCCTTGAACACTCCCAAAAAACAATCTCCAAGGACAAGGACGCTTGTGTATACGAGCGAGCAGTGTGTGAAGTGCCCAAAAAAAAGCTTTTGATTTGAACTCGTTTTGAACTGTTTCTGTCACCATAAGTTCTTTTAGTCTCTTTTCTCTCAATGACAGAGCGGGTGAACTGACTGATGACTGAGATAACAGGGAGAGAGGGAGCGACAGACAGATGATCCTGGATATGAAGAGGATATCGACAGCGCACAAGTGAACACAAAACATATCGTGCACAACTAACAAATCACTAATCTGATATGATTGACTAGTTTATCAAGTAAACTCTATGGAAGTCAGAGCTCTGCTTGTGGCTGCGGTTTTTCAACTTAATAGCACAATTAAAAAAATTATTTATAATAAAAAGAAAATAAACATTAAAAAAAACTAATTTATAATTGTTTCTAATATATTTATAATATTTAAAATTTAAATTACATCTTCCCAATGTTAAGCTACAGAATTAATAAAACTAAAATAAAATAAAACAAAACAAGCATTTAAGGGGAGAAAAATCTGAAATAGTATCACTCATAAACAAGTCACACACAAACAAGGGGGTTTAATCTAAAAGTGATTGTAACTTCTATAAAAGTTCAGTCTAGCAGAGCGACGAGTCTCATTAGCTAGAGATGTCTTTGCTCTTAAGGTACATATTTTACACTGAAGATCATGTTTCCACTGATGGAAACATTTAAAAATATATGACGAATATTGCTTGCAAAGTACTGATGATTTCCGTTTCTCAATATTTAAAACCCTCTGTAGTCATGCCAGCAGTTGCCATAGGCAATGAAATGTCTGAAAAAGAGCATGAATATACATTTAATTTCAATTCAAAGAATTAAATTGTGAGCCAAGAGCATACAGCACAGCAGCTCTTAGCTGGTCTCCCAGATGAAACTCAAGGCCTGTATAAATGTTTTTTAATTTAATATATTTATTTATTTATTTTTTAAATAAAGCAATCAGGTCAGTATGAAACAGCCTTCATAAACCCATTTTACTTGTGAAGTGGAGTAGATTATTTCAGGACTCAATTTATCCTTTGGGAATTACTTTAACTGTTGGGAAGATTTCAGAAACAATTACTTTTTTAACAATAGCCTAAAACAACAGCTAAATATCTGTCTAAAATACTACAAACAACGTTTACTCAGTTATTTCCCAACAAAAGAATGTCTTCCAATATTAAATTTCCAAATTATTTTATAACCCCCTTTTTTAGAATTTATTTTATTTATATAATTACTGCAAATATAATACATTGGAAACTCATTTTGTGCTGGCTATAGTGAAAATGTTAAGCACTGATACAAGAGTCTGCTAATTAAAACTGGGCAGATAAGGACAATGTTAGTCATAATCATTCATGATTTTCCATCATAATTCACCATTGTGAGTCACTTTTAGTTCACAATTACCGAACAAACTCATTGATGACATACTGTAAAGGAAGCAAGGGATACATGATGTAAGAGAAATCAAACAAGTAATGTACACACTTTTTGCAATGATAACGCTGGAGAATGTAAGAAGGGGAAGGAGGGAGAGAGGAAGAGAAAGAGGCCCGCAGAAGGAAAGAGAAGAAACCTCGAATAGAACCGCAAGCAAAGACCTACTCACTAGAAGACAGAGGGACACTGACCGGGACTGAGAGAGTCATTTATTCCTTTTTAAAAAAGACACAATTAAGTCAATGAAGAGTGAAACATCTCTGACTAATACAGAGCAAAACAGCAATACACCAATGAAAAAGCAATGAAAAAAAAAGAAAAATTTTAAATCACAGGCCTCTCTCATGCATTTGCCACAAATTTATTCGAAATCTATTATATTGATGCATCCGAATGCACCGAACCAGTGCATACAAAGGCTATGTGCATCAATTACGAAGGATGGACTTTTTTGGGGGGAGGGAGCAATTTAAAACTTTTATATTTTAATATTTTAAAAAGTAATTTATTCCTGTGATGTAAAGCTGGTGGTAAAATTTTAGCATCATTACTCAGTCTTCAGTGTCACAAGATTCTTCAGGAATAATTCTAATATGTTGTGCTCAAGAAACATTTCTTAATGTTAAAAAAGGCATAAGCTATATACACACACACACGGCACATTTTCAAGTTGTTAGAGCCATGAAAAACATTTTATTCAATTTGATTTATACATCTTGTACTTTGAATCAAGCAAGTGACTGTCATAAGCGAAGGTCAAAAGATTAGGCTAGCAGTTCAACTTAATCAGCATTATTTTTTTGGCAATGCCAACTTTTACTACAATATGGTGCTCACAAAACATAAATTTTGGACCTCATTACTCCAAACCATCTAGAAGAGAAGACCCTGGTGTCATTGTGGGGGAAGGGGTAGACGAGAGGTGTCCTGACTGATGTTATAGGAAGGATCCAGGGAAAATGGAGAGAGAGAGAGGGAGAAATACAGGGGACTGAGGCTTCCCCTCTCGGCTACTATTGATTTTTCTCTGAGCTTCAGAGTGCATCAGCTTTATCTGTCCATTCCTGCTCCATCCTTCCCTCCTGCCTGAGCCCATCTATCCATCGTTAGCGTCTAATGTCACACGATTCCAGGGTCTTCTCTCTCTCTCCTCCTACTCACTACAAAAACTGGCACAGCCTTCTTCACATTATGGTTAAAATTATTGGGACAACACTCTTCCAACTAAAATTGAGCATTGACATTAACCTCCAGAAAACATTTGACATTCATGCTCAAACACACAAGTTCCTCTGCTGTAGTAATTTGCATTATGAATTTAAAAGGAGGACGAACAAACATAGTATTAATCAGGCACTAATGTTGCCTTATTTTTAAGATCCGCTGTTAACAGTCCAGAAATTAGGAAAATTATTTGTTACGAAGCACTGGTATATATACAGTTTAAAACTATAATAATATTTTGAATTATCTTTTTATATATTTTCAGTATTTGTTTTCATTTCAGTTCAACTGTATTTAGTCACCAAAGTTATTAAGTTTATTGGTTTTAACCTCAAATGAAACAATTAAAAACATTTTTATTAACTGAAAAAAAACAAAAAAAAACAGAAGATCTTATACCAGGCATTTTTACAGTGTATAAATAATAGCAATGTTGTTGTTATTACTATTATTATGATCGTTATTATTTTATCGTCATTATTATTAATTATTACTGCTAGGAAAGGGACAGATGAGAGCTACACATCCCTCTTTAAAAAAAGAAGAGAAAAAAAAGGGAGGGAAGGAAGGAAGGAAGGTCAGAGTTGGAAAAGTTGAGCCAACAGAGCAAGAGAGAAAACGCGAGAAAGGAAGCAGAGAGGAGTTTAAATGAGCAAGTTCAAGAGTGTGACAGAACAGAAGTGAGAGAGAGAAAGATTTGGCTAATGTTTCTCCGCTTGGTTCAGCTTTCCCTCTCACCCCTCTCAGTTCTCCAACACACAAAGAAAGAGACGCCAGAAAGACGCACTCCCTCTCCCTCTCTTATTGTGCAGTTTACCTCTCTCGGCCTCATAACAAATCTTCCACAGGCCACTGAAACACGCTTTGCTTTAGTCTGTCTCTCTCTAGTGTTTCTCTTTTTCAGATGTGTGCATACAGACAACGCTGTTGCTTGTCTGACAGTGACAACACTGGTTTTATAGACCCCAATCTGATCCTCTGAACCAAGCCTCTGTTAACCTGGGAAAAGATAGCACCTAGCAGATTCAACTCTACAGCCAGCTCAAATCCCATTTACAGTAATAGGCTCTATAGAGTGACACTGGGCTGGGACTAAAGTTGAGATCTCAGTAAAGTCTGACGTCAGACGTGAGATTTACACACAGACGAGAGGTCAGTGCGGTTTGAGGAAAGCCACACTTATGCTTTGGTCACCAACAAACACAAAGACCGGAGTGCAGGATGGAGCTCTCATAAAGATAGACACAGGAATGGAGTAAACCACAATGCCATTTGCTCTCGAGCGGATTTGGCTTTGATGAACACTGGGAAAAGTGAGCACGAAGTTCAGTCCTTTTTTGCACCTATTCAGTAATGACAATAAATTAGGTTAGACTATATTTACAGACAACTGACGCATATACCGTGCAGCTTTAGGATTTCTGATGTTACTTTGGTTGTGATGAAGGTTTCTTCAAGGCTTTGAGTGCTTTTCAAAAGCAAAGAAACTGGGTGCACAAAAAATAAAAATAATTCAACAAGAAGTTAATGAGCATCTGCTTACTGACCATAAGAATTTGCTGCATAAGAGGAAACACTGGTCGATCATTAGCACATTTCAGTGATGTTCAGTTAAGATGCAGAGTTTAAGACAACACTCCATCTGGATCATAATTCAAGTCAGGTAGGCGTTTACTTATTGGAAAGTATATTTAATAAAAAAAACAACAACTTCACATATTTTCCAAAAATAAATAAAATAATTTTTTTTTAAATGCCAAAAGATAAAATAAAACAAACAAATGATAACTTAAAATGAAAATAAACTATCGGAACTATTTTTAAAAAGTGGGGGAACAAGGGAAATGCTGTCATCCACAAATGATGACAAAGACTTGGTAGGCGAGATTGATACCAGAATCACTGAATACCTTCTGACTCTCATTTCTAGTATAACTGACTAGGTTTCCATACTGTTGAGTTAACTCAGGCCTACCGGTCGATACTCGCGTCCAGATACAAAGTGGCGAGTAGAGCCCTAAAAACTGAACTGTTGGAGAGGTTGCCTGGAGACAGACAAAAGCAGCCAAAACAAACAGACTCTTTTGTTATGAAAATGGAGTGCGAGAGTAAGTTTTTCAGACACAGTAAGACAGAATGTGTGTGTGCATGAGAGCATCAAAGCCCTGTCACATGGAGTCATTCACTTTACTAAAACCCTCTCTCTATGCATCTTATCTCGAAAACGCGACTCCATGTCCATCTGTGGCTCAATGTCTAAGACAATATTGATTGCATGAATAGACAAAGTAGTAATCATTCAAGCAAGAGACTGTGCTATATTATTAATATAGTCACTGCTGAAGGGCATTGTTTGCAGCGAAGTGACAGCTGTGAATGTTTTTAATTTTTACAGTTTATGCAATAGTTTTTGTCTTTTGACAAATTCAGTCCTAAAGTCCTATTGGCTATAAAATAATGTTTAGAAGTTTGGGGTTAGTCAGTGCAAATTAACATTTTTATCCAGAAAGTATCTATCAAACTATGAGCACGCAGCAATATTTTATTTTAAATAACGGTTTTCTTTTGGACTTTCTAGCCCGTTCTGAAAAAGGTTTTAACAAAAATTATTAAGTAGCACGGTTCATGTCATGAAGTTTAATCAGGACAACACGGTCTTACAATTTGCATACTGCATTTAGCATTTTCTTGTAATATTACTAACAAAAGTGTTTGCTACAGATTACGGTTTTCTATAAAATAGTTACCACAAAAAAAATAAAAAGCACACAAATTTTCTTTCAAATGCATTTGCAAATTCAATTAGTGCCATATTTCTGCCAAATGATACAGTCCTTGACATGTCAACTGAGTAAGACACTAATGTACACTGCTCAAAAAAATAAAGGGAACACTAAAATAACATCCTAGATCTGAATGACTGAAATATTCTTATTAAATACTTGTTCTTAGCATAGTTAAATGTGCTGACAACAAAAATCACACACAAAAAAAAAATCAAATTTCTAAATCCTTTTGGATTTGGAGTCGCACTCAAAATTGAAGTGGAAAAAAACACACTACTGACTGATCCAACTTTGATGTAAAGTCCTTAAAACAAGTCAAAATGAGGCTCAGTAGTGTGTGTGGCCTCCACGTCTCTGTATGACCTCCCTACAACGCCTAGGTATGCTCCTGATGAGGTGGTGGATTGTCTCCTAAGGGATCTCCTCCCAAACCTGGACTACAGCATCCAACTCCTGGACAGTCTGTGGTGCAACTTGGCATTTGTGGATCAGAATCAGAATGAGCTTCATTGCCAGGTATGTTTACACATACGAGGAATTAGTTTTTGTGACAGAGCAACAGAATGATAGTGACGAGACACAAATAATAAAGGCTACCTCTTTAAGTGTTCCTTTTATGAGCAGTGTATTTTCATGCAACTGGAATCCTGCATTGGCCAATCAGCTTTCCGGCCCAAGAGTAGTTGAGTTTAGACCTCAGGAAAATAAGCGAATGCTCTCATACACTTACTCACTTACAAAACGCTTGGCTTTCTGACAGCTGGCTGTCTGTACGGCACAAATCCAGCTAAATTCCAGCTGAATTCACACCCATGTTTCATAGGAGTGATAAAACACGCTTCTTCTTACTGCTGTGGTGAGGACATTGTGTGTGTATGTGTGTAAAGGCTAATATCATAAATTAAAATCTAAAAAAAGGTTTATAACATTCAACCATGTGATTTGTTTCAACCGCAAAGCCATCCTCTCCCTTTCTCCACCTTCATCCTTTTCTCTTTCAACACACCTGGCACCTGTGAGCACTTCTGAGCGTCTGTTCTGCTTTTTTGTCTGCTCTCACTTCTCTGAAGATGGTGCCAGGTCAGTGCAGTAGAGGAGAAAACCTCCAGCCTTCCTTTTAACACTCGTCCCTGTTCCTCTGTTCCTGGGCTGAAAGGAAACTGCCGTGCTTTCTGAATGGTTTATTGAGAGCTAGGGATGAGGGCTTGTGCTAATGCTCAAACTGCGCTACTGGTTTAAATAATGATCAGGAGCGTAGTCCAATTAAAACAGCTTACTGACACTACAAAGCCCAGCGCTCATCTCCCGCGCTGCACCTTGCCTGCTGAACAGCCCGCTGCGAGTATGTGTGTGCGCATGAGATGTGGACCTACTCAAGGTGAAAACTGAAGAGTCCTTCAGGGACACCGGCTTGATTTTAAGCACGCAGCAACAGTTGTCTTCATGTTAAGTGTAGTTCTGCAACGTTCTGATTTGGGCCCAAGTGTCTCATAGAGCCGAGTGCGCTAAAATAGACGCTGTTGTTCGGACTGCCAGACTAAACCCGGGAATGGACTCACAAAACAACCCACGCTAGCTCTGGGGACCAGCTGGGCTCTCATAATACAAGCTCGCCCATCCTTAAACGAGAGTCATGAAGCCGGATAAACAAGACTCGACCATTTCAAGTGTGTCCTTTGAATTAACAGAAGTTGAGACACTAAGATTATGTCTAGCTCTAAAACACTGACACTCGTTCCAGCTTTACAGCCCTGCTGGCAGATTCTCACGTCCAATACGAACATCAATAGTTCAAATAAACCACAGCCTCTACAGGACAGCAATTAAATGAGAAAAACTGAAAAAAACCTACAAAAGTGAAAAAAAGAACAACTTTCAGTCCATTTACACCCTCTGAAACTCTGATTTACTGTAACAAACCCCTTTAATTTGAAATAATCTAATTCATTTGAATCATCACTTGAACGACTGCCTCCTTCAAACAAACATGTTTTTGTTGCTATTGGCGTAATGCAGAGGCTCACCTTACCATTTCACACATAGCCTAGTTTGTTTGGAGCGTTTGATTTAGAAGCTGGTGAATTTTCCCTTTAGATTACGATGTTCATGCTTACATAAACTATAGCAGTTGAATCCACATTTAGGAAAAAGACAGATCCCCTTGAGGTTCAAAAATGTTGATAAGTGATAAGCATGTTCATAAGCTGATTGACCACTGGAGACAACAACCAGCGCACCAGCACTAAGTGAGTTAGTCCCCGTTTCAAAGCAAACAAACTACAGATCTGAAAACGCCCGAATACACTTTGGTTTTTGCAAAGTGTAATTTTCACACCTTCTTAAAAAGAAGGAGTCAAAGGCTGTTATGACTCTGCCACCTCACACTTTTCAGGTTCTTCCTCCTGTTTGAGTAATTTATAGAAGCGGTTTGTGAAACAATTTAACCAAATCATTAAAAAGGTTCAAATAAACACTCTTCTATTAAAAATAAGAAACTTTACAACCGACGTACCATCCATGCGCGCTATCAAACATTAAGCTCACACCAAAATTTGAGAACTTGTTCTCTGCTGATTTTAACAGAAAATATAGAGAACACTGTCCTATGGATTTCAATACAACACAACATTAAACAGAGATGGTACCATTACTTTCTTAACAGACTTTTAAAAATAAGTTTTTTAATGGCATCTATGGTTCCATGAATAATATTAAGCATCCACAAAATTAAAATGATATCTAGACCGTCAAAAATGTTCTTCACACTAAGAGGAACGAAAGTGGTTCTTTTAGGAACCGTTTACCGAAGGCTCTTTTGGGGACCCGAAAATGTTATTTTATGGCATTGCTGCAAAAATCCCCTATTAAACCTTTATGTTCAATGCAACATCTGATTTAAATTAACCAAAATATTGCACATGGGTGAGAACAGAAATTTATGAACGACAGACACTCCAATACTGTGGAAACCAAACTGTGTGTGCCTGCTCTTCATCATTAGAAAATAAGACCCATTAAACTTCGACCGGAAGAGGTGGAAAGAACAGTTTTAAATCCTTAATCCATTTGGTCACCTCTAACATACTCTCTCCACATTTCTGTTAAGAGTCAGCAGAACTGAGCTTGGTCTGGACCAGCCCCAGGGGGGATTCTACACCCTTCAAATGATCTTGAACTGTCCACATGTATACACACACATACGAGTGCATACTCACACACAGATGCTCACAAACGGAGGGGCTGAATGCACAACAAGCCCACCAGAAATCCGTTTCTCTATTGATTTTATGGGACCTGATAGCCCTTTTTCTCCCTTTCCTCTCAGCGCTGAGAATAATACCGAACACCTTCAGCAGAATAAGCCTCAGGAGGTCTAACACGGTTCCTCCCTCTATGCATACATGTGCATTTACAGGCAAATATGAGTTTGATGAGAGGATGAAATATGCAGGAGGGTAAATGGACAGGGAAAGTCAGTGTGAGAAAATGAAAGGGGGATCGGGTGGACAAAAGAGATAAAGGGATGAGGAATGAGAGCGGGAGAGGCAAAGAGAGAGAGCGCTTCTGTATTGAGAGCAGATGGTGTTGAACTCAGGGGATTTCAGTGTGCCGAGCTTCTCTCATTATCAAAGCGGCCTATCTGATCTCAGTCAATATCGCACACACACACACAGCTACTGTATATCCCACTAGTCAATATCACATATACACTCTCAGGTAAAGTACCTCTGATTATCCATCCAGTCACACCTAGATGCATTCATATAGCCAAGACAAATCATAGGACAGAAAGAGAGCAAAGACTTGCTTAATGACAAACGGCCCCAACACGGTTCACGCACACACTAGTCTAGTTGGTGCAGTGGTGGCAGCAGGCAGGCAAAGCAGGTTGCTTGACACTCACTGCATCAGACAGGTATTTCCAGTCTGGGCTTTTTAGTAAAGTGTGTGTGTGTAGCACAACTCAGCCACAAAAAGCAACTGCCAGTAGGCAAACACACCTGAGCTTAAAGCACAACACCTGAGATATTACAATTCACCCCCTTTACACGTTCATGCATAATCATACAGGTCTTGCACTCAATTTTTAGCTTACACACGTGTTACGTAAAATCAAAACCCCACTCCTGGTTTGTTACAATATATATGAGCAGTGGCTACATTAACTATAGGTGTGGGAGCACATGGGTGCATGCGGTCCTGCCAGCTTCTAGTCTATGGCTAAAAAGGAAGTGCTGTGGCTGATTAAACCCATCATGTGGCAGGAAATAAGTATGCCAGAGGCTTAAACCCTTTTTATTTTGGAATTTCCATTGAGCTATACTGAACTGTAAAGCACTATGATGTCGTTAGACATGATACGTGTGCGATCGGGTCAATTATTAACTCAAACCCTAAAGTCAGTGGGAACAATTGTCCCATACTGTGGGGGAAAGCAGTGTGCTATTTTGGACCGGTGCATAACAACATTAAGCACCCAAAACAAGAGAGAATAGTCACAACTTGTGTAATTGAATGAACACAAGTCTGTCTGCTTGCACGCATGCACTACATACGTAACAGCATCTTGTCAAATCTGCTGATAATACTTCCCTCACCCTAGTTCCATAATAATTTTCATCATCTGTAGTGCCCGCTTAGAAACGCACATCCGTGAGGTGATTGCTGAGAGACAGAATGCGTCCAATAGGTAATGTGCATGTGTCAAATTCTTCTTTGGTTGAAATAAAATAGTATAAGCTTGCCTCAAGAGTCAATAAGAAAGCTTGAAGTGGTGCTCATGAGAGCTTAATTTACATTAGCAAAGAAATAAAGTCAGTTTTCATTAGAATGCCACATCAGAAATGCCTGTCGGGTTACTTGCATGTCTGCTGACAAAGCTTTAAGTCCATTTGTAAAGAAATCAGAGCTCACATGAAGCCTGTGCGTACTTTTCAACCTTTACTTTCAGTCTCAGCCTCACTTTATTACAGCATTTAAATGTAAAATAGATCTATGTGAAATTAAATACTTTGAGTTTATAAAAATAATGGGATGGCTGTTTGTAAATAACAATAAATGCAGAAAATACATGTATGAAGAAGAGCTTGTACCTGACTTCACCCCCTACCTTGTCAGATGTAGTCAAACAACTATACTTAAGCCATAGACCAGATTCCAGCAAAATACGACAAACCTGACATTTCAACATAGTAAGAAAATTCTTGCTTTTTTTTTTTTTTTTAAATATACCTCCAAGTTGAAATGAGACCCATAACCAAAAAATTAGACTGGTGGTTTAAGGCTGTCTTACCTGCTCCAGAGTTTCTGTGCGTTCCAGGCCCTGCGTGTCTGTGGGCACCTGGGGAAAGCATGTTCCCAGGTGGGCGCAGGTTTTCCGTGTGTCCATGAGCAGCTCCAAGCTGTTGTTGGTGATGATGGTGGTGGTGGTGGTGGTGGCTTAGTCCTGCAGCTGGACTTAACGCACCGCCGCCACTCCCGGCGTTACCGTTCGAGTTAGATAATCCACCGTGGTAAAATCCAGACCGCGAGCGTGATCGAGTCCTGGGAGGCTCCATAGTCACTGGATGGGGGTGGTGGTGATGATGATGATGGTAGTGGAAAGGGGAAGTGGGAGGTGAAAGAGACGCCGCAGAGGAGCTCTCAAGCGCTCCAGAGAGTCTAGTGCTGCCCAGGCTGTGGCCCCCCTCTGAACCCCCGTATTCTGTTGGCTGGGCCCCTGCGTCCTCGCATAAATCAGCACGCTTGGGGACGGGGTCCGGGGAACAGACGCGGGGCTCTCGAGACGCTGAATGACCAGTAGTGGCGATTGGCATTTCCTTTCGGCTTATATGATTCCCCCTCTCTCACTTCCTCCTCTCCAATTCCACGCCAGAAAACACTTACAGATTAAAAACACTGTTTGAAAAACACAGCTCGGTCATTAAAATGCTTGCAAACAATAGGTACCATTCAAATATACAGCTTGAGTTATTAAAACATTTATAAAAACTAATAAAGAACTTAGAACACCAGAACTGCTAAAATATGTAAGTGTTTACAACCAAAAACTCATTAAATTGTTACTTTTACATTAAAATCTGACTGCCGTGTACAAAATATTACTACAAGCAATGGAGAGCATTGGGAGATTTTAGTTTCTATTAAATGCTATAAATCATATTTATATCTATAGCTAGCTATCTATCTATCTAATTTTCTTTTTTTCTTTTTTTAATTTTATAGATAAAATGTAAACTGAATTGATTAAATCGCTTTTTTTAACTTAAAAAAAAGAAACGACTAGTAAATGTAACTTTTTTTTAAGCATCACTATTTATAGTACGGTGGGACGATGCAATAAATGGAGATAAAAACTGGTCTATAGACCGTTTACTTTTTGTTTTTAGTAGCTTCATTCCTTCCTACTTACTACATACGAAACTATTATAAAATGTTCAATTAAAACCTTGGTTTTGCCTTCTCTAGTATGTAAAGCATTTAAAAAAGCCTTTTAAACGCCAAACTTCCGAACCCCAAGATAAGTCACATCAAAGATAAAATAAAAACACACAAAGCTTGCCGCGATGCGCTACACAACACAGCACAGCACGCACGTGCGTTGTGTTTATGATGAATACAATCAATAAATAAAGTATATAAATAAGAGAGAGCAGCTGGTTATCACACACTTCCGTGAACCGCTAGCGTTAGCTCCCAGCTACACAAAAGCACACAAATACCTCTAATAATGTCTGTCTACCGCTCTTCTAACACACCTAACATCGAGATATACTCCGTAAAAACACGCCTTACTTTTCCGGACAATGTTTACCTGATTTAAATCACATTTAGAGTGAAACCATGGAGACGTATTAGCTTGTGTTAGCAGTGAATGTCGCGCTGGCTTTAGTCCACCATCTGCCTTTAGTCTCACAAAACTACAACAAATAAAGCCCTGGTCGTCCTTTAAAACCCCAGGGCCACATGTCCTGAACAGGCCGCTCACAGCTAATGAATCTGCCTGGGTTATGAAAAACATTTATATTTATAAACTGTGTTTTGTGGCGAACAGTGAGAGCTGAAGCGTTCTAAAGTCCCTAATTATATTTACATCAGTGGAAAAACGGCGAAAAAAGCTCTTTTCCTCACTCCACCCACTCAAAGAAACGCGTGTATATATGAAATATAAAGTAAAAAGCGGAACTCACCCGGAGCTGAGTGGAGCTGTGTGTTATGAAGTGTTTTCGAGCTGATCTTTTGGCGTGGTGCTCCTGCGCTCAGACGGTGTCAGTGAGAAATAATGTGACAGACCATCAGCGCGATTTCACAGCTCCAGCACAGCAGGCCAGAGCAGCCGAGCACAGAGCCTCTGCGAGGAGTGCACGCACCCGAATAATGAAGAGGGAAATGAGTTGCACTTAAGGCTCTCGATCTCGAATTACACATATGTGAGGCCCACTTCACAGTTCAGCTGAAATGAAAGACAAACGCTCATATCTAATAAGGGAAATCCTTGGGGAAAACAATAAAAACATAAACGGATAGGCTTAGTCATCTGTCATTTCTACATATTTTTTTACTTTTTTCTTCTAAGATTGCAACTGTGTGTAAATTTTGTCACTCAAATTTGTACATTTTACTCCTATATAGGTTTATTCTATGAATAAAAGTAGTTTGGAGAAGAGTATTTTAGAAATATAAATGTCTACTTACCATACCAACCAAACTGTTGTTACAACATTTCCCACTACAAAACATTTTTTTTTAAATACAGCAAATAATAGCGACAAATATTTTACATCTGTATGTAGGATATTTAAATTTAGCCCACGTTTTAGTGCTTTATTAACAATTTTAAAGAGGAACGCTGCAAATCAAATGATTAGGCTACTATATCCAAACGTAAACCATTTTAGACTGAAAACAATTATTTAGCATTTTTTTTCTTTACTTTTATTGTGTAACTAGGCAACATCAGTTATGTTTTGTTTATGTTCTTCTGTAACATGTTTATCTTGTGTGTTTTATTTGTTATTACTTATTGTTTACATTTTTGTTTCACTTTTATGCATCTTTAAAAAAAAATTAAATAGTTAAAAGTTAAAACAAACTAGCTATTTACTTATATAATCTCTTTAAAATAATAATCATTATTGTTATTATTATTTCTTAAATGGGTCCTGCCCTTACGGCATCTATCGTGTTTCTATTGCTCTGGTCTAGTTGGAGCACAGAAGGGAATGCAAACTAGAGAGATGCGCCGCTGAAGGGGAAACGCGTGAATAATTTACAAATGTTAGATGCTTCTCCAATTTATCTTGACAACTCGTGTAAACTGCCTCCATTCACTTAAATATCCCCTGCACTTTTTCGATTTATGTAAACGTTTGGTTTTCTTCGCCTGTAGTTGTTAACACGGGCAGTTCTCTAGGGCTTGTTGGACATTTAAACCCGATCACGCCTCTTGTTGGCCAGTAGCAATAGTGTGGACATGTCGACCAAGACAAAACAAGGATTTTAAGTAATTGACAAAAGCATGTTGTTTACTTTTTAAAAACTCGACGCGATACTACATTAACACCTCTTAGTATTGTACTAATGGAATTTAGCCTAGTATCAAATATATGGCACAGTGTAGTTTTATTGTGATTTAAAGGGGGCTGCTGCTTAATCTTTTTTCATGCATTTTTCTTTAAGAAGTCTTCAATGAGTCACACAGGGGCTGTGATGAGTGTGTATGTGGGTGTGAGTCCCTTTTTCAAATCCCACCTTGTCACACTGTTTTTATCTCACTTTCTTTTGAGCACGCTCACATGCGAGTCATATGCTTCCCAGAAAGCTTTTTTTGCATGTCCTATTACCTGTAAAGAGTAAGATATTTCCCGGTTACGTTGAAACATGCATAGAAGAGATACTACACCTATAGTAGGCGTGTTCTGATAGTGATAATTTAAAGATTGGGCGAGAGATGGCAGCAAGAGGGGCTGCTTTAAAAGGAAATATGGGGGAGTGATAGAGAGAGGGATGGG
The DNA here is from genome assembly GCA_032353835.1 of Enteromius viviparus. Taxonomy (NCBI): domain Eukaryota; kingdom Metazoa; phylum Chordata; class Actinopteri; order Cypriniformes; family Cyprinidae; genus Enteromius; species Enteromius viviparus. The sequence goes on along the minus strand of JAUCNO010000626.1, from coordinate 3,756,772 downwards.
GGGATGGGGAGAGAGAGAGGATGGGGGTAGGGAGGGGTGTGAGAGTGTGTGTAAAGGGATGGGGGGGGGGCTCGGCCGATAGGCCCTCTTATTGGTTTGTTTAAATGGTGGGGGAGGGGCACCCAGCATACACCAGCTGTATGAGGAGAGAGAGGAGAAACAAAGGGTGAGATGGCGAGGAGGGGGGGCAAAGCGTACGTTTCCTCGCTAATATTCAAGGATAATTAAAATTCAAGCAGGGCTGATGATTTAAAATGCTGATACGCTCAAATTAAAAATTAACATGCGCTCGGATTCTGATCTAATGCAATATTAAACATGGTGGAAAACTTGCTTTTAAGTATACAACTCTTTTATTAACACTTAATTAATATTTGACAGTAGTTTCGTCTTTTCGATTGTTACACAGTGCCCATTCCCAGCGCTCTTTTTCCTTAACCTTGACCAGGCAGATTTTATTCATCAAGAGATCTTTGTAACGCGGTGAAATGTGTATACGCACATAAGCCAGAGGAAGCTGTGCTTTGCATTATTTATTTAAAGGACAAAGGAATTACTGGAACCCTCTTAAACCAGTGTGACTAGTCTCAAAAAAAGAGAGAGGAAGAGAGCTGGGTGAGAATGAGCGAGAGAAAGAAGGAAAAAAAAAACACAGGAAATGAGAGAGGGAGAAGAAAGGAGAGTGGCCGGCCTCCTTGCGTTTAAGCCAAACCAAATCTGAGGGAATTGGCATTGGCTGCTTCGCATGAGAACCGAGAGGAAAGAACTATAAGACAGAAAAAGGTTGAAGAGAAATGCCAAGAATGCAAAGGCAAGAATCAACACATTTAAGAGTCTTTCGTTCTGCTGGCTGACTTGCTCTCCCTTCTGAACGCAATTATAAACTACCACATTTTCACACTGTAAGCCGAAAGCCGGTTTTGATTAAGACGCGTCGACTTGGGTGTTGGTAGTCAGCATTAATTAGTGGAAGACCTGGGTTTAATCACCTCTGCGGGCCTGTAAACATAAAACGCGTCTACTAAGCCTAAAAGTAAGTTTTATCGTTGTTCTTCAAAAATGGTGCACTCTGGTATAGCAGCTGGGATGTCTTAAGCTGTCTTTGAGTTAGACATCACCAGTTGGCTGGGATAGATGAGTTTACTGATTGGGAATCGCTGTGATGTCTTTTAGAGTAGAGATAGTGGGATCCGGGTCTAGGCGTCTTCCTTCATAACATCAGAGATTGAACGTATTTGCCAAGTTTCTGGTTCGTCGGGTGTAGATTTGCTGTCTGCTTTCAAGTCTCTTGGACCATGGATGTCATGCCAAAACATACCGAGACTTACAAACATTATAACACACACACAGTCATGCATGCATCACACACATGGCAGCTTGTCTCAGGCCTGCGGCTCTGGAACTTAGCGTGCCACATACTGTTCACATAAACATACTTTATGACAGGTTATTAATGCTTGTCAGTATTGTATGCACTGGGTTTTAAACACAAAGTCTCATGAAATCTCTACAAATACTAATCATGGTTTTCTGGTCCGATTCACTAACCGTATGTTGGAGTAAGATTTTCCCATTTTTTGAGTCTCATAAATGTACCAAAGCTGCATTTATTTGAACAAAATGCAGTAAAATTATATAAGTATTGAAAAACATTATTCAAATTTAAAATTATATTTAAAATCCAGTCTTTAGTGTCACATGGTCCTTCAGATATCATGCAAATATGCTGAAATTTCAGCCATGCCATCACAGGAATAAAATACATTTTAACATGCACTCATATAGAAAAAAGTTTTTTTTTTTTTTGTAATAATATTTCACAATATTATTTTGCTTAGTGTATATTTTTGTTCAAATAAATACAGTCTTGATGAACATACAGGAGACAACATTAGAAAATCGTAATGTATCAACTGGAATAACTATTTGAGGAGTTAGTGGTTTGCATTTTTAATAAATCTAAATTTGTTGAATTAAGTCACAGAATTGATAAGAGATCATTTAAAGAAGTTCAGTTACTTCAATATAACTATTATACTGTGGTCAGCTCTTAAATAAAGCAAAAACTATATTTTCTATTTATCTATACACCTCAAAATTCCTTGTTCATGTTTATCGTCATCTGTTTAGTTATTCTATAGCAGTGAAATTAATAAATAGCAAATGTGTAGTACAAACCCACAACAATGTGTACAAAATCACATTTTGTAGCAATATTTCAGTGACACAGCTTACCCAGAAGCATCTGACTCACTTTGTCCCACAGTTACCATTTTGGGAAGCTTCTTTTGGCTAATCTGTAGCTAAATAATCTACATGTTCTCTTTTCACTGTGTAATGTACATTTTTAGTCCTGAATGAATCTGCTTTAACCTAAGATTAGTCTTATGTGTCATGTAGAAATAGGCCTATACTTTGAAGTGGAATCTGTTTTCGCGTGCATCTGGGCAGCTGTATGTGGCAAGTACTTTCTAAACAAGTATTCACATGGCAGAAACTGTCCACAGTTTGCATGATTAAGAGGGCGACACTCTTACCCCACTTTCCTCTACTCTTATTCTGTCCCCTCGCCTCTATTTTTCAGCCAGAAAGAAGAGGATTTAGGCTAGTTTGTCAGAGCCAAACCAAACCAGCATGAAAAAGGACAGAAAGAGAAGCCCTCCCTTCCTCTAACCCTGTTTTGCTCTTCTCTGTGTAGTTTGGCAGTAGACGCTTGTGTGTGTGTGCGGTCTGTGTGAACAAGCGCTCATGTGGACAGGGCTCTGACTCTGCTGTTTGGTGAAGTTCCCAGTTAGGCTTGATGGGAATTTTTTTTTTTTTTATCCCTCTAAGTTGGTTCAGTATACACAAGACTGTCGAGCAACCATTGGACCAAATGCTGAGAAGAGACTTGCTTGATATTTACCTGTGCAACAGAAACACACATCAGTTAACCCTCTGCGTACCTGTGAGATGTGTCATGTTGCAAATTGGAACTTTGCTACCTACTACCTACTTTGAAGTGGGTTTTTTTTAAAGACTGCGTTTATTTGATCAAAAATACAGTAATACTGTGAAATACGATTGCAATGTGCAATAAATGTTTTCTATTTTAATACATTAAATTACAATTAAAATGTAATTCCTGATCAAAATTTGCTGATTTGGTGTTCAAATTATTTTTATTTTTAATATTTTTAAGATATACACAGAGCCGTAGATCACTGAGAAGTTTTGCGGGTAATTCAATGGCGCAGCTTCTTAGTGATCTACGGCTCTGTGTATAAGCTGGCGTTCCTTTTAAAAACACCTGACGAAGATTTACCGCTAATCAAAAAAACGGCTTTACTGATGAGATGCGCATAATATATCGTTCGATATATATCGCCCAGCCCTACATTGCAGACATTTTCAGTTGCCGACAACATATAAAATATGTTTCAGCTATGATAAATCTGATAAATATGAGTCTTCATTCCATGTTAATGCAAATATGTTTTAATGAGATAGGACAAAAAGTAGTTAGTGCACATCTAAAAGCTGCCTTTTATTGCCTTTTCAAATGGACCAACAATACAACATGCTATAATTGTTTTAAGTAGTGACAAAGTGCTGGGAAAAAAAAGCTAAAACCAGGCCTAGGCTGGTTACTGGTCCCCCAACCTGGTCTTAAGCTGGTCAGCAGGCTGGTTTTAGAAGGGTTTTGTCCACTTTCCAGCTGGCCAGGTTGGTCTTTGAAGGTTGGGAACGACCAGCTAAAGCCAGGCTGGGAGACCAGCCAACCAGCCTAGGCTAGTTTTAGCTGGGGTTTTTTCAACAGGGAAGTTATGAGACTTGATTCTAAGCATTAGAATCTGAATTTTAAAAAAAACTTTTCAGCTGAAACTGAGCATTTACTCAGCTTTTTATTATATTTATTAAAAAAATCACATGCCGGAATTCCAGATTGAATTGTTCAGACACCCAGACCATAACAAAGCTCGTCCTATTTAAATGAAGTCTATGTGTTCCCTTCCAGCTCACACATTGTGGAGGAGTGGTGTGTATGTGTATAAATCATGCTAAACTGAGGGCAATAGTGCATTGCAGCTCGAGCCAGACTCTTATTCATCCATTATATCTCAGCACACACATACACAAAACACGCTCTCAGTCTCGGCTTCAATGATTCTCCTTCTCACGGCTTTCTGCGCTCATCCAATCAAGCGCCTTTCGGTGATGTCATCGCTCCCTCTGTGTGTGCGGCAGCAGTTTTGGGTTTCTCCTAAACTCCCGTTCTCCCACACTGGAGCTTTTTAATCTCTCGGGATGGAGAGAAAGAGAATGAAAAAGGGCGAGCGGACAGATAGAGGGGCTGAGAAGCGGCGACCATGACAACCTATGAAATCCGAGCGGCTGACATCTGTGTCGCTCTCGTCCTCTCTGTCCCTCTCAATCTCCCTCTCTGTTGTTTCTTTGACTCGCATCCAGCAAACAAGCCACAAGCTTTCATTTCAAAACTGACTCCGACAAGTCTGATGACCTCACACGGCCCTCAGCATCATCTTTGATTTCAAACCGCAACGACTGACCACAGCAGAAGTGTGAAGTGTCTTTAAAACAGCAAGACTGACTTAGGTCCAACCCCGCTATGACAGACTCATCATATCACAGCACACACACACACACACACACTTCTGACCAACATTTTCCTCCTTTCTGTCGTCTGACAGTTCGAATTGAGTGTATTTTCTTTTGAAATCATTTGTAGCTTCCTGTCACTGCACCCCTTGCCACATCCTTTGCTGTACCAAAAGGCTGTCACAGTTGAGACGCTCACATATTTCCTGCATCTCAACATCTCACGCATCACAAACTGTTAGAGATCTGCTTACAACCATGGTGAGCTTCTGTCCTATATGTGGGAAGCCTGTTTATTTTGGTGAGTGGCATCTGGGGTCGGAGGGATACATCTTTAAAATGCTTAAAACATACTGATTAAGATGCTTTTGAGGTTTTATGTAATTATCCACATTGAGAAACAAATGTAGAGCGTGGGGCCGCTGAATGTTGTGTTTATCTGCAAAAACATGGTTCAAGTTTTTGGCCTAACAGTAGCCATTTTGACTTGCCGTTGTGATATTTCAGTAGTATTTGGATTATGTTGTACCCAAGTTGTGTGTTTGCATATATAGTTCTGTGATAACATCTTGCGTTAACTGCAGATTGTTGTAGAAATAGGTGTTGATGTACTTATTAACACTGAGAAGCATCAGTGCAAAGCGTTTAGCTGCTGCATGTTTGTGTTCAACTGCAGAATTTCAGATAAGGTTCTGTTTTGACTCAAAAATGTCCATTATTTTGAATTGCTGTTGTGGTATGTAGATTACGTTGTGATCAAGTCACGTGTTCTCATGTCTAGTTGTGTGATAAAGCCTCATATTAAAAGCAGAATGTTGTAGCATAGCATGCTAACTTCTATTGGCTTTAGTTTATGCCAGGTAAAACAAACTAGTTGTTGTGCAACCAAGTTTGTGTATCTCAATGCCTTTGTGCAGCGCTAATCAGTTTGCAGTTTTCTAACCGCCATCAGCGTCTCACGACATGAGTCACATGAGCACAGGAAGTGTCTGCCTGTGGCAGGAAGTGGAATGGGCCAGAACGAGAGAGGCCTGTCTGTTTAAATTGGCAGATACTAGCAATTTAGAAACCTATGGACAGTTGAAGAAAGTTGAGAAATTGGCCAGTAAAAATGTGTAGGTGCCAGTCAGCTTTCAGCAGCAAGAGTGAAGAAAAAAGCTCCCTCAGTTATTGAATGCAGGCAGTTGTAGGTTCTGCCAGAAAGAGAAAAGCTGACCCAAGATTTTGGTAGGAGGTTCAGCTTTAGTCTGATCCTGGTTCAGTCTAGAGGTTTCCTGTCCAATGGTTAAGGTCATGGTTTCAGTAGGAGGGCTCGTGCTAGGCCACATGAAAGGGTAATATCTACATACCACGATAATGGAAACTGAAATGTTCAGATTCTTTTCTTTTTTTTCTTTTCTTTTATGTGATTAAAGTTAACATTATTCTGTTGTTATTGTATTTTTGAACGACAGAAAATAATTTTGACCCATCCTTCAATAAAAAAACAAAGAAAGTTGGTTTTACTTTGCAGTATTGCATATCTAATACATCTGAGGCAAATATACAGAACCACAAATGACCTTTATAACAATACTTACAAACAGAGGTACACGTTTAAATCATTTTTTGAGTCATTTCAGAGGATGAGCAGGAAACATTGCTCTCTTGTTGATTTTGACCTCATTTTTAGTTGATTTGGATAAAAGCTTCTTCTAAATAACTTCTAAACGACTTCATGTAAATGTAAGTTAAAGGGATAGTTCACCCCAAAATAAAAAATATCCCATTTATTATGCACCCTCATGTCATTCCAAGCCTGTCAGACCTTCATTTATCTTATCATTTATCAACTTAAGGATGAGTAATTAATGACAGATTTGTTTATTTTTGGGTGAACTGTCTCTTTAAAATATGCTGAGACAGAAAAGTATTGTGTTAAACAGTTAAATCAAAATAGAAATATTATGAACTATACAAATAAAAGCTTATTCAAAATATGAATTTTCACACTATAATAATATATAAATAAGCAAAAACTAATTTCAATTTATTTTAAATCTCAGAATTACGAGTTTTCCCCTTACAATTTGAAGAAATTTCATTCTGCGGCTTCCATACCAAACTCACATAAACCACTGCATACAATTATCTCATGATTTTTATCAGCTTTCTTGACTATTACCAAACTTACCCCAGCTTCAGTTAACACACCTGCCCGATTGCTTAACCTTTGACCTTTGATCCGTGCAGGTGAGAAGAAGAGGTCGTTGGGACGGGATTACCACCCGTTGTGTTTGAAGTGTCACAGGTGTAAAAGACAGCTAACGGCTGGCCAGCATGCAGAGGTATATATATATATGATTACTTATATGCCATATGTATGTTGCCTTCTAATGTGACTGTTTTTACATGTGTATGCAGCACGATGAGAAGCCATACTGCACTAACTGCTACATGAGAGATTTTGGACCCAGGGGTGAGCAAATGACTGCATTTATTAAATTAAAGGACATTTTGTTTAGATTAGATTTATATTTTCTAAATATAATATTTATGTGTTTTTTTCCTTTATGCAGGTAACCGAAAACCTGTTCCTCGGACCTTTAACACAGCAGCTTCTTAAGAGGGGTCTTGCAGTCTTGAAAAACACACAGCATCTGGATCTACAAACAACAATAACTACAGTATATGTGTATACTGCCAAGTTGATCTCTCCTTACCACAGAATAAAACATAACTCCACCCTTATGATTCCATTCAGCATAAACTCATAAAAATGACCAGAACCTGCCAAATCAACAGCCGTCCACGTTGGCATTCTTTCAGGGAAATGAGCAACTTCACATGATGACATTTTTCAAAATCCAGAAAATCTTTTGCTCTAATCTCACAGTTAACAGACCTAAATATTATTTTTTAATCGAGTTGTGTTTTATGTTTTAGAATGAGAGATGTGAAAATATCAAACTATACTGAATTGAATGCTGGTTGGTGTAGGAATGCAGTTATGCAAGTATTGTGTGTTTTTGGTTTCAAGATTCTGTATACCATCAATTAATTGATTAATATGAAACACAATGTGTTTTTTTATGTCTGTTCTATTATTATTTGTTCTTTTCTGGGATTTTGTGGATCAGAGGCTATAAAACAAGAGTTTTTCACGAGGCAGCAAACGCATCTACAAAGCACAAAACACAAGAAATAATCATTGTTTCTTTTTAATTAGAAGCAGAAGCTTGCTTTCCAATCCTCATGGCGCATAAGTGATGGCTTTATCATTTTTGTTAATTTGTGAATATTTACATATTTGATTTGATCAGTTTTTTCCTCATTAGTTCATTGAAAGAGAATGTCACTCAGAGAGCTGCCAGTTAGCGTATTGTCAACTTATCAAATCAGAAGAATAATTTAATGTTTCTTATCCTTAAATCCAAAAAATAAACTGTAAAAATTATAATGCAATAATTATTATGAATTTTATGGAACACTTTTTTTTCTGTTGAAAATTGAATTTATATAATTGAAGATTTATACCTCGAAATGTAACTGCTTACAATTGAAATATAAATGGTTGTTTTTATCTTGTCGTAATTTTTGTGTGAAATTACTGTTTTTGATGATTGTAAATATCTTGTATGTGTGTGTGTGTGTATATATATATATATATACAAATATATATATATATATATATATATATATATATATATATGTGTTTTTTTATTTTAATATATTTGAAAATTTTATTAATTTCAAAGCTCAAATTTTTTTATATCATTATTCCACTCACATGATTGTTCAGAAATCATTCTAATAATTTTATTTGCTAAAAAACATTTATTATTATTAATATTATGTTAAAACCAGCCTTTTTTAGGTTCCTTTAATGAATAGAATTATGAATTAATTTCTATAGTTTATTATTAATGTATTACTAATACTCATAATTACATGCCAACAAATAATAATAATAATATTTTTTTGTTTAATCCACATGCATTCACATCAAGTGTGCTTTACAGAAACAGCCATCATCTGGAGCCAGAGAGAGAGAGAAGCCTGGCAAAAGGCTGTGTTCACGAGGCCAGGGTTAGTCTGCTGGAATGTGTCTGTGTGAGTGTGTGCGAGCTGGCAGCCTTTCTGTAGCAGACCTACTGCTGGATACCTGCTGTTGATCCTGTCAAACTCTCACATGCACACACACACACACAGGGCCTGTTTCTACAGACATATGCGCACGTGCGAGCAGGGGGCACGTTCAAGTGTACATATGTGATTATCTTCATGCATGAGCAAACATTTGCACAGAGGAAGAACATAAATCAGGTGAAGATCCCAGTCTTAGTTCGGTTATCATTGGCGCTCTTTTTTCTTTCAGATTAAGACAGAGAAAAAAATGAAAGAAAGGTGGCATGAAGGAAGTGGAGGGATTATTCCAGGGAGGGAGTGAGGGAGTGTGTGCATGTGTGTAAAGAGGGTTCCCTGCTGCAGCGTGTCTTTGAACCCACCCCCACCTTGACAGGTCACATGGTTTGTGTGATGCCAGCTGTCTCATTTGCATGTGTTTTAACTACACCGCAAATCCATCAATTGGGAAAAAAAGTGAGAGAGAAAGAGAGAAGGGGTGGAGATACAAAAGAGGGGCTGCAGACACACTAGAAAAACTGATTGATGAAGAAAGACAGAGATGCCTTAATTCCTGTGGGCTTCAGTGATGTGGAGGTTGTTAGATGCCCACCTCATCCTATGAAGGCTTGTGGATGAAGAAGAAGAGGGGTGGCCCATGTTACTGGATATGATGGGGACAGTCACTGTCACTAATATGCATATGGCTTATAGAATCGGAAATATGTTTCCCATCCACAAAAAAGTTCAAAAAGAATATGCCTTTCCCTCCCAAAAAAGAAACAATTGTACTGTTTATATTTATGTATATTATGTACAAACACACACACACACACACACACACATGCATATATATATATACTGTATATATATATATATTAATGAAAAAAAAAAAAAAATTATATATATATATATATATATATATATATTTATAATATAAATAAAAAAAATTTATATTT
>JAUCNO010000626.1:3724243-3747010 GCA_032353835.1 Enteromius viviparus | reverse complement strand
TATATTTATAATATAAATACAAAACATTTATATTTATATATACATAATAAACATACACAGTACACACACATATGAAAAAAACAACACACATTTATTTTGGATCTGATTCATTGTGATTAATCATTGCTCAGCACAATTTTTTTTCTTTACATTAAAAAAAAATGGTAGCTAGTACATTTCATATCCACAAAAAATACAAAAGTGATACGCTTTCCCAAAAAAAAAAAAAAAAAAAAAATGGATAGGCAATGATTAATCATATACAAAATAAAGGTTTTTGTGTACTTAGTAAATGTAGGCTATAGTATATATTTTAATGTGTATATATTAAATATGTGCTTATATATTAAATAGATTTATATATAATATAAATTATATTCAATTATATTAGTGCTGTCAAATGATTGTGATTAATCGCATCCAAAATAAAAGTTTTATGCATAATATATTTGTGTGTACTGTGTATATTTTTTAAGTACATATAAATACAAAGACATGCATGTATATATTTAATGAAAATACGTTATGTTTATATATTAAATATGTTTAGATATAAGAAAATAAATATATAAATGCATTTAAATGTAAATACTTTCGAAATATATATTGTTTAATATAAACATAATAAATAAACACAGCATAAACAAATATATAAGAAAATAGAAAAATAGAAAAACTTTTCTTTTGGATGCGATTAATCGCGGTTAAATATTAAATTAAATGTAAATCTTTTATATATATATATTTTTTTTAATAATATATATTATAATATAATAGAATATGCAGCAAAGCATTTGTGAAGACACAACACGCACAACCTTGAGGCGGATGGGCTACAACAGCAGAAGATCCCCCCGGATACCACTCATCTCCACTACAAATAGGAAAAAGAGGCTACAATTTGCACGAGCTCACCAAAAATGGACAGTTGAAGACTGTTGCCTGGTCTGATGAGTCTCAATTTCTGTTGAGACATTCAATGGTAGAGTCAGAATTTGGCGTAAACAGAAAGAGAACATGGATCCATCATGCCTTGTTACCACAGTGCAGGCTCCTGGTGGTCGTGTAATGGTGTGGGGATGTTTTCTTGGCACACTTTAGGCCCCTAACTGCCAATTGGGCACCGTTTAAATGCCACGGGCTACCTGAGCATTGTTTCTGACCATGTCCATCACTTTATAACCACCATGTAACCATCCTCTGATGGCTACTTTCAGCAGAATAATGCATCATGTCACAGAGCTCGAATAATTTCAAATTGGTTTCTTGAACATGACAATGAGTTCACTGTACTGAAATGGCCTCAACAGTCACCAGATCTCAGCCCAATAGAGCATATGTGAGATATGTGGTGGAACGGGAGCTTCGTGCCCTGGATGTGCATCCCACAAATCTCCATCAACTGCAAGATGCTATCCTATCAAAATGGGCCAACATTTCTAAAGAATGCTTTCAGCACCTTGTTGAATCAATGCCACGTACAATTAAGGCCATTCTGAAGGCGAAAGGGGGTCAAACACCGTATTAGTATGATGTTCCTAATAATCCTTTAGGTGAGAGTATATCATATAAACAAAAACATTTATCTTGGATGCGATCGATCATGGTTAATTATTGCCCAAAAATGTTTTTGATTGCATAATATTTCATACAGTTACCAACATTATAAAGGCATTCGTCTTAATTTACTCACCCTTATGTTGTTCCAAAGCTTTATTATTTTCATAGTTGACGTCAGCTAATATCCATGATAATAGCTTGATAATATTGAAATAAAAAATAGGAAACTTATTATAATGTGTTAAAATTGTTCTATTTTCTGAGGAAAGTAGTTAATATACATATGCACACACACTACATCTTATCAGTGATATGAAATATGCCCTAAATTATAGAATGACTCATATTTTACCAATTGCGTTGTGGGAGTGAGGGCAGAGTAATGCATATGCATTCATAATATGCATAAATATTATTTTAAATTCATTTTATTTTTTTCACTGTGAGCTGAACACACTTTGCCTCATCCACTATTAATAGCAATAGCACTGTGCTTAATTATTATCTTAACTGACTTTTACTGTCTTGAATTCAAAAATGTGTTAATAAGCACCCCGAATCACCTCACAAGGATAGATTTGTGCTTCTGTGGTGGAGGTTTCACAGTCACCCACTCATATAGGCGACAATGTGGAAGTGGGAGGCTAATGTCATTGTACTAATCAAAGCCTGGGCTAATAGCTAATGCTATCAAAGAGTGATGAAGCAGTCCATTCATCTTTACAGAGACACCAGCTCTGCAGACCACACTGCGAGAGAGAACTGTGCACTTCAAACAATGTTTTGTGAGATCATCAAACAAAAGGCGTGTGGGTATTTTCAACCCTGCAATGTGAACATGTGGATGTTTTTGTTTGATATGATAATCTCATTGATATGTATGAGATACTGTGAGAAAGGGGAGCGAAGGTCTGTGTGTGGAAGGTAACATAACAATAGGCAATGTGATATTAAAGGATGTCTGTGACATTTATCCATTGCAGGGAATATCAGAGAACCCGATAATAAAGTAAGATCAACAAAAAATTCTAGTACATTTTGTCATTGCAGGAGTCTGAGGCCACACATGTAAATATGAAGAGAACAACCCTAGAACAACACACAGCACTACCGAACTGTGCTACTAATTTATAATGTTCCTTATCTGTCTGTTTGATTGTGTCATATTGATCTTTATCTCACATCTGTACATGTACAAACTACTACTACATATACTGTAAACATTACTTTGTTGTAAAGCTGCTTTGCAATGATATGTATCATGAAAAGCGCTATACAAATAAATTTGAATTGAATTGAATTGAGATACGCATTGCATTAAATTCGAGGTGAAGTTACCAGTTACAGAAACTAGATTTGTGATAAACATATGATTACACGAAACGAGTATTTTTCTGCAAAAAAATAAATAAATAAAAAATACAGACTTTCTTCAAACAATAGGTCGGTTTTACAAATAGTCCCGCCCCCAAACTCACGCTATTGGTTGAGTCGGCGAAGGGTTGTTCACATAGAGAACACACGATGTTTCGACTTTTAAGAGAATTCAACATTCATAATTATTATAAACTATTCATAATTATTGAAGCATAAATGTGACTAACTTTCAGCGTTGAGAAACAACGTATTCAGCTCATTGTGTAAGAGACGTGCTATCGTCGCCCCCTGTTGAACAATTGTGTTTAGTGCACTTTCCCATCAAAACCAGGGGAAGTCAGCCAGGACTCCTGAGTCAACTTTATAACAGACAGATGTGAGAACGAAATGTTGTATACTGTGTGTGATGAATTGTGTTAAATAAGCAAGCCTTTAATTTCATTTAGTAAGTTTTAATTAACATATTTTCCTACATTTGCACATAGTCACAATGTTTTTTCTTAATTTAAAAAACACACAAACTTTACTTACAACAAATATATTCCAATACAGAACACTTAAACAACACTTTACATTACACACAACATCATTGTTGATAAAGCAGAAAGGTATAAGATAAAAAATACTGTAAACTGTAAAATACAACAGAAAAACAAAAAACATCAAGCGAGTAAAATAATGGTACTAACAATTGTAAATAAGCACATGAGTAACATTTAAACCTAGAACATGAATATTTAAATATCAACTTGACTTAACTGTATTTAATTGTTTCATGTTTTGGTGCACATGCAGTTGTTTAAAGAGAGCTTAAAAAGTTCAAGGTTCAAAAATCAGTTATATCTTCAAGTTTATATCACAAGTTTGCATGTGCTCAAAGTGTTTACTCAAGGTTATACTCATAGATGTTGTGAAATATTCACTCATGCTAATGTTAAGCTGTAATATTTAGATCATCTGTTGGTCAAATGACTTTTCACAATTTTTAAGTTCAACTTGATGACTAGTAGCCACTAAAATCTAAAACTAAAAAAGTTTTTCTCTTTCAAATGCATTTGTAAAACCATTCTAAAGACATAATGATGTTATTCATTTGCTCATTAGTGACCGTAAAGCCATTTATAACATTACAAAAATGTTTATAACAAGTAAGTGCTATTTAATAGGGGTTTCACAAAATATGCACAATTATGTAGCACCACTGCCTTTAACAGTTATGTTATTTAAATATAAAATTATATGAATCAGCATCCTAGAAAGGGTTCTCAGTGATCGTATGACTGGATTAACGGCTGCTGAAAACTCACAGAAATAAACAACATTTAAAAATATATTAAAATAGAAATCAGCTCTTTTAAATTATGGGTTTTGTTGTATTTTTGATCAAATAAATGCAGATCTTGGTGGGCACAAAAATATTTTTAAAAATCTTTCTGACTCGACTTTTAAATGGTAGTGTAAAGGGAAAAAAATAGAGCACAAATTGCATTTGCAACAACGACCAATATCATCCAAAGTGCACCTTGGCACATTGCCATTGTCAACTGAGGTCTGTGGTCTCACCTTCTTAAAATCCCTAAATATTTGGGAATGATTCAAAGAAGCTTTTAGTGCATGAGAAACACGAACCAAACATGACCAAATGATTGCTTATGTCATTGAAATAATCTGTTATAGCTTCAGTGGGCGCTAAAAGCATGAAGAATTCTGGTTTAGATGGGATGATTCTGTTACCACATGAAGGCTGGAGAGACCACAAACACCAAACTGACTCCCGTGTTTATTGGTTTCCAGATGACTAATCAATGCTTGGACTGGAACCGAAGTCGTCATATGGTTACTGCTGGAGTCTACAACTTTTGGCGACGCCAAAGCTAACTGCAAAACTATATATAAAGTCGATGGCAATAAATGGTGGCAGTGTAAACTCTCCTCCTGACCATTCCCACCCTTATAATGACATACTCAAGTGATTTGAATCCTCTGTGGTTCAGAGGCCACAGAAGCCAGTATAGAAAACAGAATACTGGGAACGTATCAGAGGAGACCCTGAGTGAGTTGAAATCGCTTCTTCTCATGTCTGAGCCAATAAAAATCTATGAATTCATTAAATTGAAAAAAGGGATAGTTCAGCTAAAAAAGAAAATGACTTACTTTCTAAAAGGTAATATCCCAGCCGCTGTTTTCAATATAGTTCAAGTAAATTTAGACTGGGGCTGTCAAGCAAATATAAAAAAGTGTCATAAAAGTGCTTTATTTTTTCAGAGGTGAAGTAATAGCCAACCTTTTATGAGTAGTCATGACACACATTTAAAGGTTTGGGGTTAGAAATATTATATATTATAATTTTATTCAGCAAGGATCCATTTAAATTAATCAAACATGAATAAATAAATACTTGTACAATGTTACAACGTTTCCTATTTCAAATAAATGCTATTCTTTTTTATTTTATTTCCATCAAAGAATCCTTCCACATAAATATGTTTTTTAAATGTTGATAATAATCAGAAATCTTTCTTGAGCTGCAAATATTACAATAATCTCTGTAGTAATAATGCTGAAAATTCAGCTTTGAAATCCCAGGAATGAATTACATTTTAAAATATATTAGAATAAAAGTTATTTTAATTATATTTAACTATACAGTTGTTACTGCATGTCATAATTGCATTAATATAATCTTACCAGCTCCAAACTTTTGAAAGGTTATGCAATCACAAAATAGAAACAATTAAATATTGCTTAAAAATATTGAAATCAAGCATTTACCTTCCTTTGTGTTTAGCCTTGATGATAAAAAAAAAATTTAAAACAGAAAATTCTTATTCCAATTTTTATCTGCTTCAAGTAAATGTAAATTCTGTGTTGAAGCAGAAGAAATAGAATGAGGAAGACTTCTTTTCCACTCATCTCTATCAGAGCATTTTCAGCAAAAGTTCATATGTAGCGTTTATGATTCCCCATGAGAATACAGATCTCTGGAAGTTCAAATGCACACCACGAAACAGACGGCTCACCTTCCCGTCCCTCTCTCTCAAAACGTTTGCCAGTATCACCCTGCAGGACCGAAACTCCCCTCCAATCTGTACTTGTGCATGAGACTTAACTAAATTGAGAGGGTAAAACACCACCCCGAGACCCGCTCCCAGAATCCCTCCACATACAAAGTCATTAACCAAGTGCCCGGCCTTTGTCTCGGCTTCGGGGAGCAGTTCCTTAATGGGTCCACGCAAGCCAAAGAAAAAAACATTGCTAGGGCCATTTCTGAGTAGGATTGGAACAAGGCCACGGTAAAGCTCTCGGACGCCATGTTGTTGAAGCAAAACACGAAAAATATGCGCCGTGTTCTGAAAGTTTCCATGATGACGTGGGTCCTGCAGTAGAGTTTGAACCCTCTCGAAAGGCGTCAAGATTGCTTCAGCTGTTCCTGCTAAAACTGCCGCGATGCTGTCCGTTAACAGGACGGGGGTTTGAGGGGCGTGTAGCCGCAACAACCTGGAGAAGTCCTCATAGAGGCCAAACATAATTGCTATAGTGCTGCTTTTCTGCAGTAGAGGTGGCAGGATGCCGCGGTACAGTGTGCGCAAACCGTCCCTCTGGAGCTGGCGCACCGCTTCCCACGTCTGCACTCCGAACAACTGCTGGCGGAACAGAGCCTTGTGTATGGGAAACGTGATCACTATGTTGGCGAACGCTGCGACAGAACCACACAAGTAGTGTTTCTGAGTCTGCAGTGACTCTTGGTCTTGGTCTGCGGGGGCCATGGTCCTCGTTGATAGCCAGTCAAATGTGGAAAATGAGGATCGGATATGACATCATCTGGTGCATGAAATATAATCTGATGAAAGAAGAAAAAGAAATAGTCATTAACAACTAATAAAACAAAAAAAAATGCTATGAACTTAAAGGGTTAGTTCACTCAAAAATGCAAGTTCTGTCAATAATTACTCACCCTCATGTCGTTCCAAGATCTCCATTTATTTTCAGAACACAAATAAGGATATTTTTAATGGAATCTGAGAGCTCTCTGACCCTCCCATAGACAGCATGTGTCCTTGCACAAATTAAGGTCCAGAAATGTAGCAAGGAGATCGGTAAAATAACCCATCTGACGTCAGGGGTTCAACCATAATTTTACAAAAATATAATATATTTACTGTTTTATTCATCTCCTCTGCATCACCTCTGGCAGCATTTTGGAGTGTATTCACGGACTTGTATGTTGATACATTGCTTTCGTTTAAATCAAAGCACAAATAATTAAGAAAATGTACCTGCATGGCACGGCTGACACACAAGAGCATACACTGTTTATGTTTAGTGGATACACCACGACAGCGCAGAGGAGATGAATTATTTTTGGGTGAACTGTTCCTTTAAATAAAGTAATGCATATGAAAAAAATATAAATTGCATAACTGATTAATTCAAGCCACTCCTACATTTTTCATATTTCATTTAAAAAAATTAAACCATTTGACTTATTTTTGTAGGCCATTTTTGCAGGAATTTTGCATTATCTTGGTTCCCTCCACAAAAACCCAATAGCATTTTATACACTGGCTTTTGTATTACTGCATTTAAAAAACAACACAATCATAATGAACAAAAAGCATTTGAATCTTAATCTTAAAAAGTGAACACAACTTTTTTTGTTGTCTAATATACAGTCTAAATACAGTCAATAGAAGTGGGCTATAAACTAAACTGTGGTCCAAGACTTCAGAGTCACCATCTCTAAGCTGCTGACAACTCTTTCAGCCTTTATTTAAAATCCATTTCCCTAAAGGTTTTAGTTAGAACAGCTTCTAAATCATGCAGCTCTATTTTGGACACAAACAGCTCTTAATCGAGTCCAGTTTTTATGAAGCTAGCTGAATTTTGTTCATGATATTCAAAAAGAGACAGAGAATAAATATGTTCAATTTTTTTGTTAACAACAGCAAATCGCAATCGATAAGCAGAATCACAATTGGACTTGATAAAATTCAATATTATGTAGCAAAATAAATGTGAAAATATCCCATCTCGTATTAATCACAGAGCTTTTTTCCTGGCGTTTAACCAAAACTCCATTCAAACAACCTATAGACTTCAGGACGATTGAACCATAAGTATATAAAAGGACATAAGCGATCTATCTAAATTAATATTAAGCGGGACAACTATTTTCAACTTTGATAAAAAGAAATTAGAAACAGCTTTATCATGCACACGTCAAATAATTTGGCTTATGGAGGAAAAAATGACATCATTTTTATTTTGAATGCCTTTTGGAGGTTTGCTGAGGACCCCTAGTGGGCTTCAGTCCTCTGTTTGACAACCACTAGACTGGTATGTTGAATTAATATAGGAATCAGGTATCCCTAGACCCTAGTTGACTTTAATGTAAAGGATACCAATGAATTCTGCATCGCTAGGATAGCAGGAGCATCTCTATAACTAGTCTCACTGTAGGTATCCAGAGAAAAAAGATGCCATTAGTCTATGACCTTCACCACAATATAAGTTAGCAGCTTTTACTATTACTATAAAATCTAATTAAATAAATATTGGGTTTAATCCGAATCGCTTCCCTAATATTTTTGGTATATTATCTGTCTTTAAGCCAGCGGTGTTGGCAAATACTATGGTTACCATGGTAATTCTTGCAAAGGCGTGACCTGTAATGTTTATGACTAAGAAAAATCAAACCAACCGCGCCCTTTCTTCAGAAAATCATCATGTTTATAATTTTAACCGAATCACTGAATTATTTCAGACTACAAAAATGAAGCGTCTTCATATTCACTAACAACGAGCTACATAATGCCAAAACACCACCGCATCACGCTCAAATTTGATCATTGTTTGTTTGCCCGCAATGAAATGTCTCTGAATGAATACATGACAAAATATCCCCCAGAATCTGATAACTAAGTGATGCACAATTTATAAATATTGAAAGCTCACCTCATGTCATTCGCTTCCGTCGCGCACATGTATCTCAACACGCTCGCGCGCGTCTCGCGATCTGATTGGCCTGATGATGACATCAGTTGACGTACTGATCCGAGCGCTTAATTTTCTTCTAGCTTTACGGCGCATCGCCTGATCCGAGATCAGCTGTGTCTGGAAAAATAAATCGATGGCTTTCTAATGAAATTTGTTTGGTGCTGTGGCATTTTCTTTGTGAGGGCTTTATTTAAAACTGCAGAACACAGTTTCAGAGAGCGTGGTGTGTACGTAACAGCAGAACAATATCTAGATCATTAAACATGGCAGCATTTTCATAATTAAATTTTCCTGTGTCTTATAAAAATACTCTGAATGTAATTAAAACATTCAAGACCTTTGGATGTTATGGAGGACATCGATCCCTGTTTCGGGGGGAAAACACGTGAGGTGTTATTAGGCGGTAGACTGTTGATAGAGAAAAAACCTGTCAAGCATTTGATCAATTAACCAATGAAAATGAAGGAACAAAATGATCAACAGCTTGCACCTGCAATAGTAATTCAATTGTTTCTCATTTAGCTAGCGGTTGTGTTGTTTAAATATATACGTGTATAAACAGAAATCCTTCTCTGTGTCTCTTACGTGTTGTTCTTCAACAGTAAAGTAAGTAGTTTGGGGTTTTAATTTGTGTGTTGTTTTGTTGTACCTTGTGTTTTCATGTTTGTAGTAATGTTTCCCTAAGAAAAACTAAAGTAAAGCGATGGCTGACAAACCAGATATCAGTGAGATTTCTCAGTTTGACAAGACCAAGCTCAAGAAGACTGACACACAAGAGAAGAACACACTTCCAACTAAAGAGAGTAAGTTTGAGTTTTGTAGAGTGCTCATCACCTGGAGTATTTGTGGAGTAAGTTTTTGGTGTGTGTGGGTTTTAAACTCTCCCTTTTCCCCCCCTTTCAGCCATTGAACAGGAGAAACAATGTAAGGCATAAACCATCTTCACCAAGGGCAATATGTGGGGAACTGTGAGATGGCAAGTCCCTTTAAGCAGAAGATGGCTTCTCATAACCACCAGTCACTATAGCCCTAGGCTGGAGTGGAATATTTGCCCTCATAGTTTTAACCTGTGTATCAGACCATCCTGAGATGACTGATTTCATGATTATGATCTGTCACAGAAGAGTCAGCTTTGTACTGAGGCTGTCGAACACTGTTCTCTTGTAAGTTCATTGGAATGAAGATGAGTTTTATTTGCCCTCTTTGGTGAAATAAACCCTTTCAAATGATTTACTGTGTCCAGGTATTGTTTCCCATCTGTCAGCCTCCAGTTTTTTTTTTTCTTCTTCCCAACTTTAAATTGCGTTTCAAC
Organism: Enteromius viviparus; assembly: GCA_032353835.1. Taxonomy (NCBI): domain Eukaryota; kingdom Metazoa; phylum Chordata; class Actinopteri; order Cypriniformes; family Cyprinidae; genus Enteromius; species Enteromius viviparus. The sequence goes on along the minus strand of JAUCNO010000626.1, from coordinate 3,736,764 downwards.
TTTAGAAAATTAGTTAAAGGCTGTATTGACCTAGCTGTAACTTCTTGAGCATATATATATATATATATATATATATATAGGCCTATCTGTACTGTACAGGCAATATATTTATTCACTGAGCTGTGTAAGTGGTGCTGACCTGGCCTGCAGTAACCGAGGTCTGTGCTGCTTTCACTGCCTGCAGGCCAGCAGAGACGTGACGGACATTCACAGCTTTAGCATGGGTGAAGTGTCACATACACCGGGAAAAAAAACTTGCAACAAAAAATATTTGTCAAGTAGTTTTTCTTCTAGAAAACAAGAGGAATAATTTTGGTTTCTGTATCTATCTTACAAACACAAACATTTGTTTTTCACTTTGTTTCACACAAACTTTTCTGCATTATTGGGTTGTCATCACACCCCTTTCTTTCCATTTTTACTGTTCTACTATATCTGATATAAAATTAAATTGCATTCCATCACTAGATAACAAAACTTAGAGGCAACCACAGCCTTCTGGTGAATAAACATCCCTTGCTAAGCTGAACTTAACATGAACTTGGGCTCTCAGAGCACTTTTCAGAGAACACTCAATGGAAAGTATAATATCCAACATTGACCACAAGCCAGTGTATGTATATATTAACTTTTTTGCATTCCTCACGATGTCTGAGCATTCCACACTTCTTTAGTCTCCACTGAAACATGCATTATCATATTTGCTTAATTTATTTTAAAATGTGTTTTCCAGAATATCAGAAAATACAATTCTATAGAATGTAAAAATATAGTTTTTAAACTTTGCTTTAACTGAAATAAAAATCATGTATAGAGCTTACTGTGTGACATAATATAGCGACAGGTACAGCCTTATGAAAGCAAATAAGACTCCTGCTGGATATGTACATGGACGAGCTTTTATGTTCAAATTTGTTTTATGTTTCACTCACGCTGAAAAAACACAGAATACTATAAAAATAAGCTATATTTACTGCTGCTTTCCACACAAGATCTTAAAACCATATTTTATAAATTAGTTTTATAAAAAAAAAGGTTTATACCCACGAGTGCTCCACCAATAGGCAGCTACGTAATAGCATGAGCCAATCACGTGGTCCGCCTCTTGCTCAAAACCCCGCCCATTCCGTTTCATTCACTGTGCAATACGGACGTAAGTTACTACATTATTTATATTCGAACAGGGACAGTCACGGGTCTCACTATTACTAAATTCATTCAGAGCAACCGTCAACATACATATGCCCGTCAAGTCCATCAGTTATTTGTTTATCCGTTGAATTACTGTTTAGTTCCGAGTTAGATCAACATGGAGAATGGCCTGGAAAGCACAGGAGACAGTCGTCTGGATCAGGCTGTCACGCAGTGGCTGCAGTATGACAAGGTAAAACCAAACAAATGCTGCTGTATAGCTTCAAATAGCTTTAAATGTGTAAAATCTGACATATTTCGTGTTGAAAGTTCTGTAACGTTAGCTTGTTACCAAACCTGTCTTAAAAATTCCTTTTAAGTGGCTCATTAACCAACAGCTCAGTTATGAAACAGTGAAGAGAAATACCCCGACATTGCTTTATAATGTAATGATCCACTGAGGTTTTCAGAACTAGACCTGCTTGTACAAGATCATTTTCAGGAAGTGCTCTTACTATCTAAATTAATTGCTCAACATGATCTGAACTGCCATTCAGTCAGTTCCTAATTGATATGCCATTATTTAATATAGATTTTTACTCAGAGACTGATCTGCATAAAATTAGTTGAGCTTCATACTCTCATTTGTCTCACAATGGTAAAATCAATATACACTCTTCAAAAATGTGGGTTTAGTAAGAAGATTTTACTGTTTTTAACATGCTGTCTCTTATGTTAATCAAAGCTACATTTAGTTGATCAAAAATACCATAAAATACCTTAAAATATAATTTATTCCTGTGATGCAAAGCTGAATTTTCAGTAGTTATTACTAAGTCATGTGTTACGTGATCCTACATAAATCAGGATCCCGATTCTTTGATGAAAAGAAAAGAACTATTTGACATAGACATTTAAATGTATGTACTGACATGTTCAGAACTAATCTCATATGGATTTTCATAGGATAAAAATATCTTTAAAAAAACATGTATTGGCAAATCGCAACTCACAAATCATCTGAGAAGCAAGAGATTTAAGAATAACCTTCAATTTATATAAAGAGAAACATTTAAATTTCTCAACAGGAGTGGAATTGGGCAACTGTGGCTGATTTAATCTGAACAAACACATGAACTCAAGTAAATGAGAATTGTGCTTGAAAAAACAATAAAGCATGGCATTAAGCTTTCTAGAAAGTTTTATAGACTGTCCCTGTTACAGAGATGCACTTAAACAGTATAGACGCCAATTAAATGTAAATCGGTGTCAATGGACAGTTCCATAAAAGTACTTACAATGCATATTAGTGTAGTGTCATTACAATAATTGGAGTCTTGTGCTTAACTGGGTCATGTGAAACAGTGGAAGGTCTTTGATTAACTTAAACTTAGTTAAGTCAAATTAGGCATTGAGATGATTTCAGCCATTTTTTACAGTGCCAAAAATCAATGTACACAATATGTGTTTAACTATAGGATTTTTTTAACTGTATATTGGCTGTGTATTTACCAAAATTATTGTATTGTCCTGGGTTCTGCCCAGACAGGCCATAATAAGAGTTTATGCAGTCAAGAATGGATCAGAGCATATCGCTTGCATTATTAACGCATATTGTCACTCACATGGTGGACAGAAGATCTGTAGACACACACAAGACTAATCAGAATCATCAGGACTAGAGATATAGAGGCTCTTTACATCCCCCATTCTCTTTCTTTTATTGTCACTGCTATATTACTCTGACTCTTTTTTTTTTTTGTCAGTGCACATTATTTGAAAAAGTGTTTTGGAAACCTAGAATATCTTTTTTTGTATGTTTACAGAATCCAAAGACGGCTGCTGCTGTGCGGTCTATGGTTAAGGATAGAGCCATGTCAGAGCTGCAGAAGTGTTTCGGGGCCCGTATGGAGTTTGGGACAGCAGGACTTAGAGCCGCCATGGGACCTGGAGTGTCCTGCATGAATGACCTCACAATCATACAGACCACGCAGGTAATCTTTTCACTCTGAATAATATACAGGAGGCCTAAGCTATGACATCAGATTAGGGTATTCAGGCGCTTTTGGTGCTGCACAGGTGCCCCCTGGCCTAGAGGTTTGGTACCATCTTGGATGTATATAAGCCACAGAGATAGTCAAAACAGCAGCTGATAATGTTTGTTGTAATAGTAGAGTATGTTCTGGGAACTATGTAACCTTCTACTATGCAAAAATCCCATCAACAACCCATTCATAGAACCAAGTAGGCCTATGTGCCATTATACTTCAAAATACAGATAAAAGGCACTACTTCAGGTTCTGTCACTTTAGGTGCAGTCATATTTGCAAAGTCTTGTGGACAAATAAGGTTTGTTGTATGTTATCAATAGTAGTTGTCTGTAGTGATGGATACAGTAGAGTTTAAAAGTTTACACCCCCCTTTCAGAATCAGCAATATTTTAATTATTTGACCAAAATGCATGTTATTGTTTATTTAATACTGACCTGAATACATACATAATAGTTCACAAGAGAAAATAATACTTCTATTTCTAAAAATGATCATGTTCAAAAGTTTACATCCCCTTGATTGGTAATGCTGTGTTGTTACCTGAATGATCAACTTTTTTTTTTTTTGGTTAGTGATAGTGGTTCACAAGTCCCTTGTTTATCCTGAACAGTTAAACTCAGTCTTTCTTTGACAGTAGGTGGTGCTTATAAAAATACAAAATATCCAAGGGCAGTGGAGTGCAACTTTTTATGTCTGACAGCCTTTATGTTTCATAAAATTCAAGCAGTATTTTTATTTGCTGTGCTATTCACTGTTGCTTCGCAAAATAGTCTTTTTGTGGATGCCACTAAGCCATCCTCCTAAGTCGTGGTGTAGGAAATGCTGTTTCCAGGTCCAAGCCTCTGCTCATTTCAGTTTAGAATACCATCTAGTCAGCTGTTTATGAGAACTGTTTATTCATATTGCCAAACTTTCATGTTGGCCTTGAAAGGATTATCTACCCATTTGTTTTATTACCTGTCCCAGATGCATGACTTTCTCTGTGGAGCAAAACATTATAACCAAGTTAATGGGCAAAATTGTGTATTCCAAAAAACATTTTCACATCATCACAGTATGTTTTGTGTCATGTAAGGCTATGAATTAATGGTAATTTCCCTTTCTTGCTTCTGGTAGGGTTTCTGTGCGTATATGGAGCAGTGTTTTACAGATCTGAAGCAGAGGGGAGTGGTGATCGGGTTCGATGCTCGCGCTCACCCACCTAGTGGCGGCAGCAGCAAAAGATTCGCCTGTCTAGCCGCTTCTGTCTTTATCAGCCGAGGCGTCCCAATCTACCTCTTCAGTGACATCACACCTACTCCATATGTGGTATCTATGAACCTGCTGTACTTACACACAGAGAGAAAGTTCAGATGTATTACTAGTTCTATTGTGGTAGAGCATGGCACATTAGCACCAATGTAGGGGTGTAGGTTCAGTAACCATAAACCTACTACTTTACTTTAGTTGATCATGCCTTGGCACAGAAATAGTATAACCATTGTAAAATTTCCATAATAATTTTCTATTCGACATATTGAAAGATATAGTAACATTATCCAGGTATTTTTTGAGAAGCGTTGTGTTCTAAGATCTTTGACATTTCTAACCTGCTGCTACAAAGAACTATTCACAAACCAACATTCAAACGCACGAGAAAGAATACAGAGAGACACAACTTCACGTGAACACATTGTGAGATTGTTGCATAAGAGACTAGAGGGGTTCATGAAGATTCTTCACCAATCATCAACTTTTCTGTTCCCATGAGTACACGGACACGCTCTCACTCATTCTCTTATCACTCTCTCAACCTTTCCCTTTGAGCCTTTAAACAGCTTTCTCTCACTCGGTGTCCTCTTGGCCAAAAATATTTCGGTCACTGTTATTTAAAATGTATTTAGTCCAAAAAACACAGATTTAAAAATAAAAAAATAATGTGATTTGAGAAGGAAAATGTTCCACATAACATTCTATAGCCTATTCTTCATCTCTCCAAATCTGTAACTTGCCAGCCCTGGTGGTCTAAATGTCACATTCTCAATTTTCAGTTAAGCATGGGTTCTGGGTAAAAATGTTGGCACAGTCAGAAAGCTGCCACAGCATGATCATGTGCGTCTTGCATGCTCAGAGCACATGTTTGTTCAGTCCTGTTTTTTTGTATTGTTTTGGCCATGTATTTTTATGTTGTCACTTTTTTTTAATTTACATGATGCTTTGCTGGTACTCTTAATAAAATATGCATAGCCTACTTTATGACTAATAACTGACTATGTTTGGTACATACAGATAAACTACTGATTTAAAAGTTTGGTTATAAGTTAAGTAATAAATACTTCACCAATTAAACTGATGCATTAAATTGACCAAAAGTGACAGTAAAGACTTTTTACAAACATTTTGGATTTAAGTAAATGGTGTCCTTTTTACATTTTTATTTATTGAATGTATCATAGTATCCATAAAAATGAATAGTTCCCCCCAAAATTAATTGTCAACCAATGTTTCTTGGGGCTGATTGCTTTAATTTAGCAGAGCAAAAAAAATTTACATCTCTTTCCTTCTTTTCTTTTAGCCTTTTACTGTATCACATCTAGGACTGTGTGCTGGTATCATGGTAACAGCCTCCCATAATCCCAAACAAGATAATGGATACAAGGTATCATCTATTCCTACGTGAAATTTTTTGATATGAAAGGATATAGCATGTTTGATATGACCCATTTCTCAATATGTGTGTGTTTAAGGTGTACTGGGCAAATGGAGCTCAGATCATTCCTCCTCATGATAAAGGCATCGCTACAGCAATTGAACACAACCTTGAGCCGTGGCCTAAATCATGGGACACAGACGAAGCTCTTCAGAATTCCCTACTCAATGACCCATACCAGGACATACACAGAGAATACTGCAAAACCATACAACAGCACTGCTTTCATAGGTACACTCAAAAAGATATGCCTGCAGAATTCCATTTGAACGATCTGATATTCATTTTTCAAGATCAACACTTTACTCTAGAACATGCCTTTTAATAATGACTACTAAAGAAAGGCCATAATAAATCTGGAAGTCAGTGCTAATGGTTTTGCACATCTTGTGTTCTCACAGGGAGCTAAATAAGAATTCAGATGTGAAGATTGTACATACCTCAGTTCATGGGGTGGGCCATATTTTTGTACAGGCTGCTTTTAAGGCCTTTGACCTTCATCCTCCATATGCCGTAGAACAGCAGAAAGATCCTGACCCGGAGTTCCCCACCGTTAAATACCCCAACCCTGAGGAGGGAGAGGGAGTCTTGGTACAGTAAACTGATAGACTCAAATGACATTAGAAGACGTTTAGTTTTTATGCATTGCCAGATGGACAGTAATCCATGTTTGTGTATGTAGACATTGTCCTTCGCGCTTGCAGATAAAGAGGGAGCAACTGTTATTCTGGCAAATGATCCCGATGCTGACCGACTAGCTATTGCAGAGAAGCAGGAGAGGTCAGTGTTGTTTGCCCTTTTGTGTTGATTTTCATTAAGTGTTTAATTTTTCTGAATGGCAATGATTTTTTTTCTGCAGTGGGCAGTGGAGGGTGTTCTCTGGGAATGAGTTGGGTGCTTTACTAGGCTGGTGGATTTTCCAATGCTGGAAGCTGCAGAATGGAGAGGGAAAAGCCTCCATTAAAGATGTCTACATGCTATCCAGCACAGTCTCCTCAAAAATCCTCCGTGCCATTGCTGTAAAAGAGGGCTTCCATTTTGAGGTACCCTTTTACTTTTTACCCTATAAAGCATTGATCTCTAACGCAACTCCTGGAAGGCCACAGCTCTGCACATTTCCGCTCCAACCCTAGCAGGTAAGATTTGGAGCTGGTTGGAGCTAAACGGTGCAGAGCTGTGGCCCTTCCAGGAATTGAGTTTGTGACGAATGCCATAAAGTGTTGTTGTTGTTCTCGGTTCTCTATTCTCTTACCCAGGTGTTCTCAAACTTTCAACTTCCTTTGTCCAAGAATATATTTGAAGGCCTTTCTATCTGTAATCCTTCTTGTTGAAGTCCACTGCTCTTAACCCAAGGAAATAGTTCTACTTATGACTGCTTTTGTGGTCTAGGTCCAGTGGTCATTAACATAATCTTACAATTCAGTTTGAAGTATTTCTTTGGCTAGAAATTATTCTTTGCATGCTAACATAAAGTGCATCTGTCTTTTACAGGAAACACTAACAGGCTTTAAATGGATGGGAAATAGAGCCAAAGAGCTGATGGACCAGGGAAAGACTGTTCTGTTTGCTTTTGAAGAAGCTATTGGTACAGTGGCATCCACACTGAAATATATCATTATGATTCAATTAGTTTTTATCCATCACAGCATCATAACTGTATTGAAATGTAAAAAAGCCACAGTGGCTCAGAAAGCTGTAATATTTTATCGGTTGCTCTTTTGTTGTAGGTTACATGTGTTCTCCTGCAGTTTTGGACAAAGATGGTGTGAGTGCGGCTGCCATTGCTGGCGAGTTCGTCTCTTACCTGGCTTCTAAAAATATAACTCTGTCACAGCAACTCAAATCCATTTATGAGGAGTATGTCACAAAATCTTCGCCATTGACATCTTGAATCATTTATGTTCAGAATCTTGTTAATCATAGTCTTTTTTTAGGTATGGTTATCACATTTCCAAGAATTCCTACTTCATCTGTCACAACCAAGACACTATTAAACAGATGTTTGAGCATCTTCGTAACTTTGACGGGGAGAATTCGTACCCTAAAGAGTGCGGGGGCTTTGGCATCACAGCAGTCAGAGACCTAACGACTGGCTATGACAGCAACCAGCCAGACAACAAGGCCGTGCGTAGCCCATAATGATTAGAATTATTGTGATAGTTGATCTTATTTAAGGACGTCTTATCCTATATCTGTGTGTCCTTTGATATTATTTACAGATTCTGCCCACCAGTAAAAGCAGTCAGATGATTACCTTCACCTTTGCAAACGGGGGCGTGGCTACAATAAGGACCAGTGGAACAGAGCCTAAAATCAAATATTACACAGAGCTCTGTGCTGCACCAGGAAACAGGTTTGAGACCGCTTCGTTATTCCACACCAGGGGTAGGCAACGTTGGTCCTGGAGTGACAATGTCCTGTGGATTTTCACTCCAACCCTAATCAAACGCACCTGAACAAGCCAATCAAGGTCTTCAAGGCTACAGGCAGTTAAGGTTTTTTCCGAGTTGGAGCTAAACTCTGCAGGATATGGGCACTCCAGGACTGACGTTGCCTACCCCTTTTCCACACTATCACTATAGGCTCAATTTTAAAATAAGATTTATTATATGTAGAATTATTTATTATTATTATTATTATTATTATATTTAATGCAAACATATGATTCCAGAGGTAATATTTCTTTAATTTTGTTTACTTTTTATTATTATTATTTTTTAAATAAATTACTAATTCTGTTATTATTAAAGGTAATTTTTATTTTATTGTTTAATTTCTAAAAATTGACAAATCAATGTATTATTACTATTGTTTTTTTAACATGCTAAATAACAATACATTACATTTACATACATACAAATATAATACACATATAATTATAGTCATAGTAATATAGAATTATTATTCTTATGTATAACATAAATTTGGAATTATTAGTATTTTATACTATTCTATAATAATATTCATTGTGACCTATACAATAATATATAACATTAAATTGTATATAACTTTAGTTTGAATTCTTAATGTTGTGTGTGTGTAAAATTATCATTATAATGAAGAAATCTTTCTATAATATTACGCTATAACTGTATAGTTGCAAAAGTGATATATTTCCTTGATTTGTTTAATTTTTATAAATTAAATATTTTAATAATATATTATATATAATCTATATTACTGTAGTATTTTATAGTATTATTATTAATTTTATTATTTTACAGTTTTTTTTTTAACTTATTTTACTTTTTTTTTATATATAATAAGACTAAATATATAGTAGAACCTTAACCATAATCCTTGCACATACATAGCTCATAATCATGTAAAAATTATTTTTCTTTCTGTCTTTTCTCTAGTAATCTTAATCAGCTGAAAACTGAATTGGATAACTTGGTTGATGCCATCGTGGAAAATTTCTACCAACCAGAGAAAAACAACCTGACTCCTCGACCAGAGTGAAAGACACTATCAAGATTTAATCTAATTCTGCTAATAGTCTTAACATACCACACATAACCACTCTTAATAAATCTTGCATCTTCTGGGTCTTAATCTAAAGAGGTTTTTTCTGAACCTTCTTACTTTTTAATGCAGGAAATCTAGATTGGTGCCACATGAACAAACCTACTGCCTTTTTCATTTTTGCACTTTTAAATATTTTCAGTCTACAATGTTATCGGATGAAATTAGAATTTTTTTCTTTTTGCCTTTGACTTACAGTAGTGAACTATGAATGTACTAATGTTGCAAAGAAAGTGTGTTTGAATTAACATAAAGCAGGCATATTAGTTGAGTTGATTGACAGAAATGATTCCATATTGCTGGAGCAGAGGACAATATATAGTTACGGTTTAATTCAGCCAACCAAATAACCTCAGAAAAGCCGGCTCATGGCATTTTATACCAGCTATGCTCAAATCCAGATAGAGGGACCTAACAGCCTTACTGTAGAAAAATTTTAGATTTTAATATTTACATGATTCCATTGGATCTTTATTCAATCATCTTTGTTCAGTGACATGTAACTGTTTGATTACATGCTAATTGTTTGCAAATGTTTATTTGCAGTTTGAATATCAAACACAAACAGTTTGATGATTCATTCAGCACTTTCACTTGAGAGACTGGGAACATATTTGGAAGATTTGACATTTGAACGGGAAAAAAAGGTATTCCTTGAATAGATTAGTGTTTGTGACCAACCACATTTCTTGCGATAAAGCGGCTTGTTTTATCTCATTTTGGCAAATAGTTGTTACACTGAGATTTAACAGAGCATATGCCTTACTACAAAGTGGACCATGTCATCTAATGTAAGGCTGACTAGCCAAAACACCAGATACATTAAAATGCCTGTTGACTTCTTTTTTTTTAGGTAAAATGATTTGATATGTTTCAGGTGCTCTTCAGTTTTTAATACTTGTCTCACAATGCTGTTTTCCCCTCTACTTTGAAACAATAAACAGCAAGTGGTAACAGCAAAATGGTCTTTTGTCTGTGTGGAAGTGTGCGGTTAAAATATTGAAAAAAAATTACATAAAATTTTACTCCTTGATTAAACATGTTCGTCCAACATTTACTGTCCATTTTTAAAAGTCACTCAATGGGTCCTGAGGTTTGACTATGAAAGCGGGAAATTGCATGTATGTAACTCTGGAGTCATGAGTCATATCACGTGTATATTTGTAGCAGTAGCCAACAATACATTACCTGCGTCTCATTTCGTAGGCTGTGTCCTCCCAAGGTGGCATTTGAAGATGCATACATTTTTAAGGATGTCTTACTGAAGAAACGTAACCACAATAAAATTCACAGTTATTTTTTGTGCGGTGTAAAATACTATAATTTTTTACTATGCAATTTAATGGCTACTTTTCTTAAATAAGATGTCCCCATTGTATAGGTCCAATTGATAGATTTTTCTTTTATGGATATTAGGATATTAAGTATATAATGTTCCATGAAGATATTTTGTCATTTTCCTTCTTTAAATATAAGAAAACTTAAGTTTCATTGCTAAGAACTTCATTTCGACAACTTTAAAGGCAATTTTCTCAATATTCAGTTTTTTTGCACCCTTAGATTTTAGATGTTCAAATAGTTGTATCTAAATATTGACAAACCATAGCTGATGTATACATTTTATTAAAACAAATCCCTTATGACTGGTTTTATGGTCCAGGGTCACGTATCATCTGTTTAAGGCCAGCAGAGGGTATAGTTTTTTGTTAAATTAATGTTTGATTCAAATTTGATTTATCTTTCTATTTGTTGCCTTTATTATTTATTCCAGTAACACATAACAGATAGACTTAATTATTTAGACCTGTTATTTTTTGACCAGTGAAATTCTATAGGCTACTAGTCTGTAACTGTTCAGGCAAATATGTTTGTGTAGTCTAATTGTTTATGCAACATTATGAGGACCAAATGTCCCCATAAGTAGGCTATAGTAAAACCTGAAATTGTTTGACATTGAGGGGTCCCATGAGGGAGAAAATGATGAAAAATAGAGAATTGATGATTAGCTGAAAGTACACAATGCAAACAGGTTTTCTGTGGTTGGTTTAGGTTTGGGTTGTTGGGGGATAGAAAATATCGTTTGGTATGTATAAAAACAATAGTCTATGGAAAGTCCCCACAATTCACAGAAACAAACGTATGTGTAGGCCTATGTCTGCTCGCAGTGGTGTGCATTAAATCATAAATAAACTGCCTGTGGGCACGCGCACCGGGATTATATCCAACTCAACAGGTGTGTTATTTTGTGTAACACTTAACAGTGTCAAATAGTACACACCTATAGCATGTACTTACGATTAAAGGCAATAATAATCACTGCATTTTGTTTAGTAGACTGTTTTTTGCTGTGTTTAGGTTTACATTATGGACAGTAAATTAATTGAATCACGATTGAATTATTTCATTTCGCGTACTGACTGGAATTGAAAGAATTACAATTTAAATAAAGTAGATAACTTAACTCACAAATTCGCTCGATACTTGCTCACCCCATGCATGCTAGGGAGTACTTTTATTAATAAAAGCGAATTGACTGTCATACATTTTCTTTCGAGTTCCTCGGAAGAAGGAAAGAAAGAAATTCGGGAAACAGCACGGTGATGAGTAATAAGCACAATTTCCTTTTTTTTTTTTTTTACTATCCGTTTAAAAGCTTTCAACAACTAAACGCTATAAACTCCGCAGCTTTAATATGCATTGCGAATTTCAAATCCCAACCGGACTAAAAAAGACTTGTTTTTAAATTTTTTCCTGTTAGTGCTGGCAAGTACTGTATTTTCTCTCTCTCTCTTTCTCCCCGTGATCTACTCACCATCAGAAGTTCATTCAAGCGTCAGATGAGAAGACTTCCTCAATCTCACGCGCAGCGAGCAGCACTACGCTGCTCCGTACACTACTGTCGCGTTATCGCTGTGCACGGTGAGCGACAGATACTGTGATTAATCGACTGTTTGTAGAAAGAGCAGCCTGAAAATCAACTCCTGATGGGACATTTTAGTCTGTATCGTCAACATTTGATGGAACCGTTATTCAAACACTTCCTCGAGGCACTGCGGTCACACCATCTGCGCTTCGTAAAAGTGCGGTCACGCCATCTCCGCTTAAATTTCCATTGTGCGCCTAT
>JAUCNO010000626.1:3705036-3719898 GCA_032353835.1 Enteromius viviparus | reverse complement strand
GAATATCCAGGCTGTACTACTGCTGTCAGTGATATGAGTACTTTTAATTAACATGTTTTCTTAATGCCTGTTGAACATACCAGAGACATTTTATGATTATTGCAATACATTTCTTACATACGGTACCTTTAATTTGTTAATTAATGACATGACATTTTGTTACTGTGCTGTACAAAGTGGCAGAACATTACCTGCATCCCCGCTGTGCACCCTGCGTCTCGGCACTGCTTTAACCCGTGCTGGGGAGGCTGAGTGCTGTTTATCATACTCCGAGGCCACCACTGAATATGAGCGCTGGAATACTGTCCGCTTGGCTGTGTCACTGTCTGTGATTGGACTAGTCTCCAAACTAAAGGAACAAAGTCAAATAAAGAAGTCATGAAGAGATAATGAGCACACAAAGACAAAATGTTAAATGAAAACAGCATTAGAGCATGGCACTTTGGGAGATACATGCAAGTGTTTGTTACAGTACCTTGGGGGCATGGATTTCATGTTACTTCCTGGCTCTTCAAAAACATTGGGGCAGGCATCAGGAGTGACTGAAATATAGGGAGCAGGGACTGACGTAGAACGCAGGTAACGCATCTCATCTTGAAATAAGTTGTCATCTTGATAGGCCCCAAAGTTCTCAGTATGTTGGCTGCATTGAGAAAAACTCAGTGAGATACTGAAATGCAATGAATGACTACAACAATGCTGGCTATGGTCATGGTGATGGTATTTACCGGGCTAGGGTTTGCAGATAGAGGCAGCCCATCTTGTTGGGTAGTTCCTCAGACACCCCCTCTTTGAGGCTGGGTAGATGTGGGTGGAAGGGTTTAGGTGGGTGATGACAAAGTAGACTTGGCTCAGCGGCGCTGCTCAGAGACAGCAGGAACAGTGCATTGGCACGGATCACCTGGTGCGCCTCCATCGTGGGTAGAGCTCGTGGAGTTTTCACCTGGAGAGGCTTCTTCCTTGACTGCTTCACCTAATCCGAGAACCACAAGGTTGAACCCAATAAAGAATTATTCAATGTTTAGACAGACTTGTACAAATATTATGAATTCCCCTACTTTGGTCATGACGGCTATACCTTTTCTCTGGCAGCTGTTTGTTTTTCTCTCAGGTACTTCTCTCTACAACGATCACACACCAAGTACCAGGTGCTTCCTCCAATCCCACCGTCTCCACAGTTACCAGCCCATCCTCCACAAAAGTGACCAATGCTGTTATAGCCCTGGCCTCCAGCATACCGACCACAGCCTGAAAGAACACAACACAGAAAAAAAGATGATATACTCCATTTTTGGTCTTTATATCCACTCTGAATGGAGAAAGACCCAAGAATTGACAGCACTGTACCTGGGTGGGCCTGTCTCATGTGGTACGTAACAGGATATGGGTGAGATTCTCCACACAGCTCACAGATGGTATCCTTCTCTGGGCCTCCCATAGCTAACTGTGCCATCTCCCCAAATAGGTTCCCCCTGGGGCGAATCTCGGCTTTCTCCTTTTTTTTCTTCTCTTTCTTGGTCTTCTTGCTATCCTTTTCATTCTCCTTTCTTTTAAGGATAGCACTGGACCCTGGACTCGGGAAGATCATATTCTGTGTAGCAGCTTTTATGGTAGCCATGGAAATGTCTTCCCAAAACGATACTAGGTGCTGGAGGGTGAGAGGCAAGATGGACTTAGACCTCATGGTGGAGTGGCTGGTCATCTCATAGGGGACCGCCTCGCTTTTTCCATCCTCGCACTTCTCGGGCAAGGGTGGCTCTTTCAGCATTGACAGAACCTTGTTCTTGTTGATGCTACCCATCTTGGAAATGTCTGGGCCATGTGGTGATATGTTGAACATGTTGAGGGCCGATGAGATCTCAAGAGAGTGACGGTTCTTCAGTTTGCTCTCTTTCTCTTCAAAGCCCTGCTGGTAGCTGAGAGAGTTACGGATGGGTGCATGTTCTTTGGTCAGCTCAGGGTTGAACTTCAGGAAGGAAGAGCATGCCATGGCATCATGTACTATACCCTCATGCCACAGGAAGGCAGCAAAAACAGCACGAGCACATTCCGCAACAGAAGGCGACATGGCTTGCTTTGCCGGTTCAGTGGGACGCACATTTTCACCCTTAAAAAGTGGCCCGGATTTGTCTTTTTTGGGTCTCACATGCCTGCTGGAGGTTTTACGGCTAACTTTGGGTGAAGAACGACTTTCAAGTTCCTCCTTGACAGGGGCTTTTCCAATACTAAAGTGGACTTTGGAAGAGCCCTCTTCAGCATTGTGCAACTCTGCATTCTCATCATTGGCTTCATCATTGGACAGCAAGGTGCTGGACCTACACACCTCCACCACTTCGCTGTGGAGGTTCTCTTGAACTACATGGGGAGATGGGGCTCGGTTCTCTGCATTGCTGCTTCCTCCTTTGCTCTCTTTGGGTGAGATTTTTGGCTTGGGAGATGTAGACCTGCCCCTCAGAGGTTCCATAAGAGGAACCTTCTTCTTTCTGAGCGTGTCGGGGTCAAGCGTATAGGAGTCCGATTTGGATCTCTCACGAGGAGGGTCCAAGTGAGCTTTAGAAGGACTAACTTTAGAGGGCAGGTTCTTATCGTGAGGAGAGGATGAACGTGGAGAGCTGTTGGTGGAAGGGCTAGATCTACCCGAACTGTAGGTCTTCTGTTTGGGTGAGGTGGAACGAGAGCCAGGGTTCGGAGACTCAGCCCTAAGGCCTGAGGTTCGGCCATCAGCTTTCAGGGCTTGTAGAGTGTTATGGTTGGGGGAATGTGAGCGGCTGTGAGAGTCAGACCGCAGTTTGCCAGTGTCTGATTTGAGAATGAGGGCCTCGCTGGCAGACAGACTCTCATTGTTCTTGCTCTTCACCTGGTCAACAGACCGGCTAGAGTGACTGTCGGTTTTGGAGGATCGACTCTCTTGACGATGCTTGCTGCCTGGAGACATAGACCGACTGGCCATGTTATCCCTGTCACCTGTGTATTGTAACACACCAACAGTTACCAATGTGCAACTTATTTGTGTAGGAGGCAATCCACAAGGACTTGTCAGGCATTTTACATAAGTGGTAAGAAACTATAATAATAATAATAAAAAAAAAAAAACCAAGACAAAAAAAAGATCTGAACATGTAAGGGAAAAATAATTCACAACATAGAAGAAACCAAATGAAAAACACAAAAGTAAAATTTAAAATGACATCTACAAGAATCCACTGAAATCCAAGAATGACCAATTTACTGACCAACATTAAGAATTCAAGTATTCACATGACTTTAAGGTAGCAAATACATAAATACTGATGCAAATGGAAAGCACCCAGGTTATGCGAAATGTTTTGTCAAGCTTGTAAACTTGTCCCCATATATATTCCAAAGCACTACATACTCTGTTGCCATGCCTAAGAGGGGGAATTAATGGACTGTGGAAGAGAGGATGACATGAAACCCCTCCCTGTAGGGAGTCTCCAGGGTGCTCCCAGGAGAAGACATGCATTACCCACCCTTTTGTCTGAGAACAAGAGATGAGAGAGCGGTGCCAGGGCCGGTCGCACTGCTTTTGTGCACACGCTCACGTGAAGCAAGGCTGCGTGATGAAGCATCTACAGCGGAAAACAGTGGCAAGGAAAGTAAGCAACAAGGCTTGAACCAAGGAAAACCATTAGAGAATGAGAAAGAAAGTGAGTAATGAGCAATGGAAACTGGGAAAAGAGTGTATGAGGGGAAAAAAGGACTCTGGCCCTGTTAACACTTGATATTAACAATCATCATGGGTGATCTAATCACAAATGGACAACTGAGATTTGTAGTTTACACCTTGTTTTAACGAACCAGTGTAAAACATAAAACATCAGTTGCTATAGCCCTTAATCACACATATGTGACCCTGTACCACAAAACCTGTCAATTGTGTGTCAATTTTTCAAAATTGAGATTTGTACATCATCTGAAAGATCACTGTTAGAATAGGTCAGGAGAGTCCTGGAGAGCCGCAGCCCTGCAGAGTTTTGCTTCAACCCTTATCAAACACACCTGAACAAGCTAATCAAGGTCTGAACGGTCACATGGAAGCTACTGACTGGCGAGTTTTAATTAGGGTTGGAGATGAACTCTGCAGGGCTCTCTAGGACTCAGGGGTGGACAGGAGTTCGCCATCCTTGGGATAGGACAATGTTTGACCAAAATACAACTTTCTGAATATTTGGAATCTGCAGGCGCAAAAAGAAAAGCACCTTTAAAGTTGTCTAAATCAAGTTCTTAGCAATGCATATTTCTAATCAAAAATTCAGTTTTAATATATTTAAAGTAGGAATTTTACAAAATATATTTATGAAACATGATCTTTTCTTAATATTCCAATGGTTTTTGGCATAAAAGCAAAAAAATCTATCATTTTAAACAATGCAATGTATTTTGGGATCTTGCTACAAATATACCCCAGAAACTTAAGACTGGTTCTGTGCTCCAGGGTCACATAATCCTTATGAATAAATTACCAGTAAATTACAATTAGGAGATCATGTCCAGAACAGTGCTGCTAGGATTCTGATGAGAGGGCATAAATACAATCATATTACGCCCCTTCTTAAATCTCTTCACTGGCTCCCTGTTTCATTTAGAATTGATTACAAGGTTGCCCTTCTTACCCACTAGTGTATTTATGGGGATGCCCCTCCCTACCTCAAAGAGTTTATTACCTCACATACTGTAACAAGCACCTGATCCTGAGACAGCACCTAGCGGAGACACACGAGCACTAATTACCAGATCACAATCACCTGATTACTGAACACCTGTTTCTCATCATGCACTAGCTACAAAATATCACTCAGCCATTCAGTCGATGGCTGAGCTCAAGGTTAGACGCCTTACCCTTCTCTGACCAGCTCCCTTCCTGTCAGAAACCTGTGCTCTCATCCTGTGTGAGGTTTCGTGGCTTGTGCAACGTGGCTAAAAGGACATTACCTTCGATCATCTAAGACTAAGTATACTTGCCAAAGACTTACCTGTTGATTCTGCTCCCATGCCTGTTATATGCTTCATATCTACCTGAGTTTCTTACCAGCGATGTTTTCTGTTGAAGCTGTTGGCTGTTATCTTCACTGCACCTGTTAAAAGATCTCTTTTAACTCTGAAGTGTTGTTCTAAGTTGTTCACAAATAAACTCACTCTTCTTGTCTGTACTCTCTGAGCGTGACACATACATCCACACACAACCTCCGCTCTGCATCAGCACATCTTCTGAAACTTCCTAAAACTAAGCTTCATACTATGGGAGATCGGGCTTTTTGCTCAGCTGCCCCTAAACTGTGGAATGCAATACAATTGGCTGCTATGTTATATTTCTGTTTTTAGAAAGAAAAAAAACCCACACATCTCCAGAAAAAATTTATTATAGCCGATAGCATGATTTTTTTTATTTCTACCGGCCATAATAATTATAAGCATAGGTTAATCTTTTGAACAAAAGATGGATACATTAGGCCTAATAATTAATGAAACTGCCCACCTGGTTCACAGGACACGTTTCGTGATCGATCGTCATCCATGTACGGTCAACTTACTCCACAGAACGCATGCAAAACAATAATAACATGATATTCTTTACAAATAGAAATCATACTATGAACTTCCGTGATATTGTTCCGTGTAAAACTTTATTCACATTACTCAAATATAAAAAATTTCAATGAGCTGTAAATAAATCTTAAATTCAATAAAACACACACGACTTCAAAACCAATTGAAATCCTAGATTCAAGCTCTTCAATATCGAAGCAAAATAAAACAAGTTTTACTTCCGACAATTGTTTTCCCACTTAAATTATTAACAGTTTAACAAAGTAAGCGAATTAAGCGAATCCTAATTAAACAATCATTTTCCACAATGAATAAAAACACAATTTTCGAACACACAAACTCTTAACTATAGTCTTAAAACTAAAGTCATAAAAACATTTTAAAAAGTCAATAAAACAAGTCACAAATATAATCAAGTTCAAAACTTTATTGCAAACAAATAAAACATAAAATCTTTCCTCAAGTACTTTTTCCTTGGGGGGTGGGCAGCAACATTGTAAGAAGTACTAAAAAACAAAACTAAAAAACAAAAACACTAAACCTTTATATCAAATGTGAACAAAACATTACTTCTGTACTTCATCCGGTCTCATGCGATTCCTAAATACAAGAAAAGACAACATTTAAGAATAACTTTAATATAAACAAAAAAGCAAATAATAAATAAGAATATTTTAACAAAAATAAATAAATAAAAATGTATAACTTAAACTAGTACTTCAGACATTACTGATATTATACCTGCTAGTTGTTCTTCAAGCTGCGTAGCAACTGCGACCTCTTCATTACTCTTCAATTTTGCATTGGTCCAGGTTAAGCAGGTGCTCCTCAACATCCTGAGGATCCTCCAGGAGGTGCAAGACATTCTCCTCGTTCAAATATGGCTTTATCACGCTGTTAGACAAAGTGAGGTCCTCTTCTCCGCAGCTGTTGGCCACACACACTTTGCCTCTTGCAACACTTTTAAAGCTTTGGCTTTTTTGCAAAAGCCCACATCGCTCACATCGGTGAAAATTTGTTTTAGGTTTTATATCATTTTGCCAAGCCTGGCACTTTCTGCATCGTCAAGACACTGAAATCTCAGCGGCAGTGATTTCGCCTATGATGCAAATTACAGCATCTTCTTCCACTAAAAAATCATTGGGATTCTCAAGTGTATTCTGGACCTCTTCAATTTCCGTGGTTCTTGTGGTGGTTAAAAACGGAGATCCCCCGAACTGTCTAGTAGAAACATTTCGGACACGGTAGCTCTTTGCTTTTATAAGCTTGCCAACCAAGTTGTCCCATAACTGCATTTTTATGCTGCCAGTCTCGTCAGACACGTAGACGCTTTGTAGCTCAATAGAACTACCTCTCACCTCTACCATCTCCGTGGCAGGTTTAATGTGGCTCACAAAAACCTCCACACTGTCGACCTAAGTGGACAAAAAAACACACCATTAACAAACTTGCTGTAGACTAAACATACATGATAGACCATAAACATAAATGAAGAAACACATATATTCATAGTGTGTTCAAATGCAGGCGATAAACTAAAGCTTTAAACAAAGCCCCTTCAAAAGTAATCATCATGAACGTGTAGCAAAAAAAGATTTACAACATTTAAATTACTTACTGATAAACGGGTGTTTTCTGAATCTTTACAAGACTATAAGGAAACGGTTTTTATTTTTATTTAAGCGCCTCTGTTCAACATTAGAAGGCTGGTATATAAACTCAACAAAAATATAAACGAAACACCTTTTTGTTTCTGCACGAGGTTGACGTTTCTTCTGTCAGCATGTCAATTGCACACTTTTTGCTGTGAGACAAAACTGCACAATCCAGGGTGGCCTTTTAGTGTGGGCAGTATAAGGTACACCTGTGCACTACTCATGATGTCAGATGAACATCTTGATGTGGCACACCTGTGAGGTGGATGGATTATCTCAGCAAAGCAGAAGTGCTCACTATCACACATTTAGACTGATTTGTGAACAATGTTTGAGAGAAATGGTAATATTGTGTAGCTGGAATGAATTTTAGATCTTCAAGTCCATCTCATGAAAAATCAGAGGAGAAACAAAGATGTTGCGTTTATATTTTTGTTGAGTGTATAATAAGTCTTGTGGCTATCCTTTTAAAACTGAATGCATTTTAACATTATTTATTTATACATTATACATTATTCCAGATAAAAAAAATAATATATTAATTTATTGATTTATTTTTTTACTGCCTCAGTGTCTCATGTATCATATCTATAATACTTTAAGTATGCAAAAGGAGGGAGATGAGTTTACTGTTTCTAGTAAAGGATAAAGATTAGATATCCATTACAGTATAAAGGGACCAGATCAGTTTAAGTAGGACAGAGAGATTGTGAGAGATAATGGGACACAATGGACACAAAATTGATTGAATCACATAAAATAACATTAAATAATTTAGTTTACATTTTGTAAAGTCACTTATGTTCCAATTGTGGGGTCTATACATCTGACAGCATATCTGTAAATCAAGATATGACAACAAAACTTTATGTTCATTACTTTAAAATGTTTGAAAATTGTTAGGCTTATAATTTGTGATTAAAACATAAACAGAAAATGCTTTACGTTTCTAATCTGTCAGTCTTTTACATTGTCTTATTAATAAAGTATTATTCGTAATTAATATATTTAGGCTATTACATGAAAAATATATGTTCTTGCAGTCTGTCAGCATATACAGTGTTATAATTTATAATAAAAATTATTTAAGAAAATAGACTAAAAGGATATAGTATATTGTCTGTTAACAGTACAGGATTGTATACAATCCTATCCGCCACCAGGTGGTGGTCAAATCCTGAACTTGGAAAATCTTTAATTAGTGAATAAATATTTCAGACAACAAATATTTACTAATAAATCTGAACCCTAGTCTGAAGTTAACTAAAGTATGTTTAATGAATATTACAAATAGATGAGGGCAACTTGTTTCCAATAGGATAAACGAAACTTGTTTGTAAGCTCACAGTTTAATAGTTCCCCAAACATTTTTAGACTGTCCGAAAAAAGTGCGTGTGTCCCCGTGGATGTGATGGGATCATGTTCCTCCAGTGCGATTCTCGGCCGTCATTTGAATGTTTGGCTACCGTCACATCCCACTGAGCGCCGTTGAAACGGCCACACACAATACTAACTCCCAGCAGTTTCACTTTCTCCATGAGACCTGGATGGCCGAAGCGATGAAAGCGCGCTTTCACATCTTTCATTTACTGCGGAGGGATGTGAAAAGCGAGCAGGAGACCGTGAGTAACGTTACCTTTAAGAACTTTGTTTGGAGTTTCTTTATTTGGAAAGTGTTTGTGTTAGCATGGTTAGCTAGTCGGTTAGCCACTAATGAGAGTTTAGTGAACACTAGCCCACAGAGGAATAATAATCCCTTTCTTATTTGTTCTTAAATTGTTTCGTTTCCCCCCTCATGAAGACCAAATATCGATTGTTTTATTTAAAGCATTAGAGTGTGTAACCCACGTAACGTAGATAATTCACTTTCTTAGTAAAGTTGTCTTAGTATTTCTGTTTCAAAACTTACCGAGCCGCCTATCTAGACTGCATTTCTGGGCATTGATTCAACTGTTCATAACACGCCGAAGCTGTCTAGGAAGGCAGCTCACTGTGTTTTGAGACCAGTCTGTCAGTTTTCTAGTAACGTTAAAATAATAACTCGGAATATTACGGTTATGGTTAAAAAGTAGTATTGTGCAATTGGGCTAATTACAGTTTTCAATTAATCTATTTAAATATAGAGAGCAAATTGCGGCTTTTGGTAACTGTAACAGTAGCTGCACGGTCATTTAACTGTTATCTGTATGTAGGAGGAGGAGATTTTACTTGTTGAAAAATATTGTTTTGGAGTTGAGAGAGGTTAAAGCAGTGCTTTATATCTAGTAAATTCTACACACTGTAGTAGTGTTGAAAGCAAAAGGGTGGTGCAGTTTGTTCAGTTCAGTAGGTGCTCATTTAAACAGCAGTCTGTTCATACACTAATGACTTTCAATGCATTGTGAAGTGAGATTGATGGAGTGTCATTTGTGTTATGAGAGGAAGGAACGTCAAGAACAAGAGGGGAAGTGTGCATGAAAAACACCAATCATTAGCATAAGCTATAAAAGGTGTTTTTGCTTATGAATGAAAGACGGGAATGCATTATTAACGCTAATCATTTTCTCCCAGGTTGCTGTATTGTGTTGTGGGTTTTTTTTATAGTGGTTGTCTGATTGTTTGGCTTTTATAACATTGTGTTTTGCTTGGTGTAGTCCAGTAGTATTATTAGTTTTTTCAGTAGTGGTTGTGTATTCATGCTGCCACAGATTCTTCATTGGTAAATGGAACCACCTTATTTTGAGGTGTGTGTCACAGTCACATGTCCCACACAGCTCCACCTCATGTGACCGGTGCTCTCTCCTTCTTTCAAACAGTTCATTTACCTATGTGTGTGTATGTGTAGCTTTTCATTTTTAACAGTGAACTTAAAAACGTTGCTTTGTGTGTTTTTGTACTGTAAATGTGAGGTACAATATTTCATATGTATTTGATGAGATACAGCAAATTATAAAAAATATTTATAAGCAGCAATATAAACACAACCCAATAAAAATAATGTTTTATTAAAGAATAATGGATTAAAGTTCAGATTTTTTTCTGTTCACATTACTGTATAATCCCTTTTAACTATTAGTCTGTTCTGAGATTCAATGAAACTATTCTAAATAATAGTTTATATTACTGATTGTATTAATCCCACTCTGTTCTATAAAATTTTTTAGTGTGTATAAAAAGTAAATGTAATTATTTTACTAATGTTAGAACTGCTGAAACCTAATGACAGGTTTAAAGAAACAGTTGTTATTTTAATGCAATTGATTAAATTATTTCCATAAAATAATTAGGTCTTGACTTTTACACTATTAGTCTTTATTTATTTATGAATTATTTTGTATTACTTTATCATTTTTACTAAAACTCTGAAATGATATGCTTAATAAATATTATGTTTAAATATTTTATTAATTTTAATAACCATATGATATCAGTGCTTGAAATGTCATGCCAGCTACCTGGATATTGAGTGTTCCTTACTCTTTATCTCATTATCATATGACTATTTATGCCTTTTAGTTGAGTAGTGGTTGTGGTCATTATATGACATCATTGTCTAGTATTTCCTCTTTCCCTTCCTGTGACTTGGCCTCAAAAACCTGATCTTTGAGATGGTGGTCTTGTGAGTGGGTGTGTGGGCGCTCTGGACTCATGGGAAATATTTGTGAGTCACTGTTTTAATCACGCCGTTGTTTTAAAAGTCTGTAATACAGTGGAATATGAAAGATACATTAATGTAAATATTTGTAAAATGACATGCAGTGATTTAAAAGAATGTTAAAGTAAATTATCTTTGACATTTGTCTGGATTGTTTGTCCGAACATTTTCCAGCATCGTGTGTGTATAGGTGTGTATGTGTGTCTGGATAAAATCAAAGCTGTTTTTTTTTTTGAGGGTTGGAATTGTGTGGCACTTCCCCAGACTCCCTTGTGTTCTGTCTATCTCTTTCTCCCCCTCCCTTGTTTAGATGTTAATGGGATTGGTGTTGCATCAAAGTGCTCAGGCAAGCAATTTTTTAAAATGGATATACCAACAGCTGTTAAACTGTTAGTGACTCACCCAAGTTGTTCATCAACTTAGCTCGGTCAAGGTATTAGCAGATAAAAATGCCCAAAGCGGTTCAACTTCAGTTCATTTTAACTGGTTTAAACTGTTGAATGAGCCTAGATCTTGGTATTTGTTTGCTTATAATGACCTGATCTTCACCAAAGCTGTCTGCCACTTTCCTCTTCCACTGAGGGACAGGAGCTGTTTGTTAAGGGGTTCTCTGCTCTTCTGTGTTCATGCCAAGCAAAAAGGGCACTGACTTCTCTTTATTTTTGGATTACTCACAGTTCCAGCCCTCCTGACTTCCTCTGTGCGAGTGAGTGAGTGTGTGTGTTACTGAGTAAGAACAGACCATGTATTTGTTTGTCTTAAGTGTTCTTGGGCACAGAAAACCATGGCTGGTTGTTCACGACCAGAGGGATGCATAGCTAAGAAACAGAATTTTGAAAAGGTGTCTTCAAAAAAAACCTTCTTAATGTTCTATGTTTTTTAAGTTGATGTTTTCATGAGATTGACCCATGAATGCATGCCTGTATTTTTTGACCTGTATCTTTAAACCTCAAGCAGCAAACCTTTACAATCAAATGCTGTTAGCACAGATAAAGCCATCCCAGAGGGAGCAGGAGAGTATGAGAGGTTGTAACTTTGTTGTGTTACTGAAGGTGATCTTCTTAGATGGATGTCATGGTGCGGCTCTCTGACTAAACTTTATTGTTCGGAATCAGCAGGGCAGGCGGAGCCAGAGTCTGCCCTAGGTCCTAAAAAACAGAGGAACAGCGGAGAGAGGGAGGGACAGAAAAGGAACAGAGAAAGCTTTGAGGGACTTACACTTACAGAAAAGTAAAGGTGAGGACGCAGATAAGTGGGGAAAAAAGATATATAGATGGGATAGGGAGAACACAAGAAGGGGACGATCAGGTTTGGACATGCCTTCTCTGCGTAGATGGCTGAGTCAGGTGAGTTACTTAAGTGTGTATGAAAGAAGGGTGCATAGTTTACTGGTCATTTACACAACAACATGATTGCCATTGCTGTCTTCCTCAATTATTAGTCTGAGAGCAAAAATGTGACCCTTGAAGCATCTGAACAGTGTTGTGTGGTTAGCTTTATTTCTTAACAGAATAAAGACGTTATACTCTGCTTATGCAAAGTTTTAGCTAGCAGCTAATTATTCTCTGATATTCCTGTCTGCAACAGGCTGTTATGCAAGACAAGCTTTGTTGCTACTTGAATATACAAGTTCGTCAACTTTGGCACAAAAACTTGCAACCTTGGAATCATTTTGAGATTATCAACAAAAAGCAGTAACTTGAAAAATAAGTTAAACATAGGTTGTAAGTACTTTGAATATCATTTAATGATCTTCTGCAATTTGTTGCACGTGTTTAAGGATGTTGGTTAAATTTCTTCCTGTTTAGTTGTTTTCTTGTTTTTATTCTCTTCTCATTAAATTGGCCAATGAAATTACTCGCTCACACTAACCAAATTATTCCTTTATAATGCTGCACTAAATAGATTAAATACATTTTTGGGTGAACTAACCCTTTGGGAAGGTACAAGCAGATTTTATAATTATATGAGAGATTACTGCAGCTTTATGAAACACAGTGATACAGATAAAGGCTGTTCAGGTTATTTGGGGAGGTTGAAATTGGTGAAAGCTAATTTCAGATTAACTGTGGTTGTGCTGCTGACGGATTTTAGTGTTAAACTACAGGCCAGGTTTAGGGTCAACATGATGAAATTACTTAAAGGCATAGTTCACCCAAAAATGGAAATACTGTCATCAGCTCAACCTGAGGTCAGGTAAATGTCAGGGTTTTAAATTTTTTTGGGTTAGTTCACCCAAAAAGGAGAAATCTGTCATTAATTACTCACCCTTGTGTCGTTCCAAACTCATAAGACCTTCGTTCATCTTCAGAACACAAATTAAGATATTTTTGATTTAAATCAGAGCCATCCGACCCTCCATAGACAGCAATACAACTGAAATTATCCCAGGTCCACAAACGTGGTAAAAAAACTCCATGTGACATCAGTGACTGGTTAGAGAATACTTTTTTTGCGCTAAGAAAATCATCATATACTTAACCATTCTTCTCCTGTGGCATACATCTTCCTCCATTTTAAAGAATATTACTGTGTAAGCGCACATTCAAACAGCGGAGTGCTTTCCCCCGGATGTAAACAAGGCTGATTACATCAAATAGGTTAAAGTTTCTGTGTGCGGCGCGTTCTGATATTCTAAAATGGCGGAAAACATAAGTCACGGAAGAAGAGTAAATTTGTTTTGTTTTTTGTGCTAAAGTATTTTCGTATCAAATTAAGATATTTTTATTTTTTCCCCCTTGTCTTATTGTGTACCGTTCATCATTGCATGTTATTCCAAAATAAAAGCTTTGTCATCTTTTGTTTATAATTGTTCGTCAAAATAATACATTTATGCATTTGGCAGATGTTAAAATCCAAAGAGACTTCCATTGCGTTTTAGATATACCGTATGCATTTGATCAGTTCAAGTGTTCGCTGGGAATTGAACCATTGACATTGGAATTGCTAGCACCGTGCTCTTCTGTTTGAGCTACTAGAATACTATATTAATAATTTATTTTTTTAACCTTTATGTGTTGGTTGAAGTACGTTTGTCTTTGTGGGTTATTGGTTATTGTGAAACAATAGTCAAATAATGGCTTTGCAATTCTTTTAAGTAATTACATTTTTAAAAGTAAGTCAATAAAGATTACACCAACAATAGATGCGAATTACATTTAGGGCTGAAACGACTCCTTGAGTAACTCGATTACCAAAAATTATCGAGGCAAAGTCCTCTGCCTCAAAGCCTCTATTAATTAATTTTAAAGTTTGTCATGTTTTTTCACAATGATTTTTACATTTCTGTGACAATGCACTTACCCATAAAGCAGAAGGAAACTGCGAGCTCGGACTAGTGCGGGCTGCGTAAAGGAAGGGAGCAATAACAATGGCGATGAGCAAGGAGACTAAATAAACAGGAGAAAACGTCAAAAATGTCCCACTCAGAGACCAGAGGAGGACTGTCACCCGAGACCAGGTGAATTCAGTATAGCGTTAAATCAATGTGATTGATAATTGAGATGGAGTCTGTTAGATAATTTACGTTAAAAATGGAAGGGATAAAGCACAACGCGCGGATGTGGAGGGGCCTTTAACGCCACCGGAGAGCGCGTCGAGGAGAGTTGAAATCAGGTTAACTTTATGGTAATGAGCTATGACGCGCTTCGGTGGCAGCCAGTCAGAATGCAGAAGTCCACTGCTTGGCAAGGCAGCAAGAGCGTATTCTTAAGCTATCGCCAGCGGCGGTGTGAACGCACGGTTTCATTATACCAGAATATTTAATCAGCTTATACCACAGCTACATATAAAAGGAATGAGCTTACTGTCAAAAACGGTTTGCATGGCTTCTATGATAAAACTTACGTAATACTTTCATATATTCAGTACCATGGCTTGGATGAATAACGTTATTTGATACTTTAGTTTGAATACTGAACGTTGAATAAATTGTTGTAATCATGTCCCTAAGTCTAATGTGCTCAATACAACAGGTGTGGTCATTTTAGTTTGATTGGAATGAAA
>JAUCNO010000626.1:3673952-3701979 GCA_032353835.1 Enteromius viviparus | reverse complement strand
ACAAGTAAATGTTAAAACGTAAATGGCATGGTTTTTCTTCAACTTTTTCCCCCCCTTCCTCTTGCAATATGTCATGGCGGGCTAATAGTCATCCAAGGGTAACTTTGGCCTGCGGATTCTGTTTTGGGCGTTTCTGCTTTATAGTGTGTGGCTGACTATGAATAGGGCATTTCTGTAGTTAACATTTGTGATGCATTTTGGTCAGTGTGATTTTGAAGGGTGGTTAGTTTATATTGTTTTCTTGACCTCTATGTTTGTATCTGTGCTCCAGGTTCCAGAGATCATCAGCACACTTAGGCAGGCTGGCAAAAGTTCTGCCCGTCAAGAAGACTCTCCCTCATCTCTTCCTAGCCAGAGTCAGGCAGATGCCTCCTGCTCTACAGCAACGACGGCTGATGCAGCAACTGCCTTTGCGAAGAAGTTTGAGGTGTTGTTCTGTGGGCGAGTGGTGGTGGCCCATAAGAAAGCACCACCTGCACTAATAGATGAGTGTATTGAGAAGTTTGGACGCGTCAGCGTCACAGGATCACTTGCAGCGGGGATCAGACGGGCTTTCTCACTCAATCAGGTTCTACTCATTCATGTTTCTAGGTTCTTTACCTAATACTAGATATTGGATATACACTAGATATAACTTTGTATATTTTTTTTCTGACTTTTCATTGATGTAACAAATATTCTGTATCATTAGTAGGGATGGGTATCGTTAAGGTATTATCGAGAAGTACAGACTCTTATCGGTACTTTTTGTTGTGTTTTTAATATAAAAAAAAATTATAATAATAAAAAAACTAACTGACACTTTAGTTTTCTCCAAAAATAGATTTAATTTTACCCCATTTCTAAATGATACGACTCTTCAGTTGAGTATTTTTAGTGCTGGGCAACAGTTAATCGCAATTAATATCATCCAAAATAAAAGTTTTTGTGTACATAACATATGCGTGTGTACTGTGTTTATTTATTATGCATGTATAAGTGCAAACACATGCATGTATTTATTTATGAAAAATGTTTTTTGTATATTAAATGATATGGATGTAAATATACATGTAAATATATATTGAAAATATATATACTTAATGTGTTTGTCTTTACATAAACACACACACACACACACACATATAAACAATTACATTATAACATTGTATTGTATTATAATAATAATATTTTTTACCTATTTTGTATTAAATAATGTATTTGAACAAAATTTTGTCCTTAGATGTCCTAGATTTTTTCTTTTTTTCTTTCAGATGGTGAATGGAGCAAACGATGGCGCTGATGGAGGAGGAAAGCGAGCTCTGTTTTTTAAAAGAGATCAGAGTTTTCCATTTCTGCAGGCTTTGGATGAGAACGGCCTCTCACCAGAGCTCCAGCGACGGGCAGCAGACGGAGCCACCGGGGTCCAGCCCACTAGCTTACAGGAGAACAGAACCATGCTATTCACGGTGAGTGACGCACACTCCACCTCACACATACTCTTTCACCTTTGTTAAGCACATTTTGTTTGTTTTTATGTAGATCACATCTAAATCTGCTTCACTTTCACCTTTTTCAATTTAAAATCTGCTTTTCCTAACTACATATGTTGGCAGATTAGCCATATGATCCTTAAAATGGATTTTAGTTGAAACGCCATAGATAGTACACTCTTTTTTTTTTTTTTTATAAAAAAACTGGTGGTACTGGATTAAATGATGATTTCAGAAATTGTATTAGTATGTTATACTGTATAAACATATACAACATATAAACGCAACGTTATCTATGAAGCTTTGCAGAAACCTGCTTGAATTTCTTCTAAAGGGGTTTCAAACAAACTCTCTTTGTCTTAATGTTTTTCTGGAGAGATACAGCACACAGATAAACATTTTAAAGTGCATGTTCTCTGTGTGACTCTTCAGAGGTCAGCATGACTTATTTCTGTGGGTATGCATGTCTGTACATGAACATTAGTGCAGGTGTTTAACTATCTGCATGTGGCACTTTTATTGTCATAGCACTGTGAAGCACCAATCAAATCTTCTTTATGGTCTTTCTGTCTTTAATTTTCCTGCTCTCTCTCTCCATCTTTCACACTTTGAATTCCATGTCCCTCACCTTCATTTACTGTAGCCCAAAAAAAAATCACACTTAAGGCACCGATATACTTCAAACAACGTTCTTTTCCGTTCTTTGTTTGAGGGCAAAAAGATGTTTGAAAAGGCTGACGGATGGTACACTGTTTTTGATCATTCAGACACCCCTGCTTTGCTGGAGGCGGGGTCTAGATTTATGTATACATGATTCACAAAGTTTTTTTTTGTGTTTTTCATTCAATATTTAAACATACACAGTATTAATATTAATATTATTTATTATTATTTTAATCTCTTTTCCCTCATAATCTCAAAATGATGTAACTTCTCCCTCTAGCAATCTGTCAATCACGTGAGATCAAAAGTACCATCCTACTTTTTTCTCTCATTTGAGAAGCAGTTTCAGTCAGCTACAGTATGTCACAATAGGGAAGAAAAGACGACCACAACTTTCATACTGATGTCATGTCATTGCATTACATCACAAAAGATCAAACAAGTTGCCATTTGTTTTAATAAAATATAGCACACGTTTGAAATAAAACATAAAAAAGAAGAAAAGTTTGGGGTCAGTAAGATATATTTTTACAAATCTAAATAATTGTTTCGCTACTTACTTTAAAGAATAGAGAGTTTGTAAAGAACAGCAGTTATTTTTAAATAAAAAGTATTTACTTCTACATTTCTTAAAAAGAAAGCCAAATCGTATTGACCTCAAAGGTTTGAATGGAGTGTAGATACAAAGTGGATATACTGTTTACTGTAGGTGATCAGTATTTAAAAAAGACACTGCAACCATACAGTGGATAAAATGTCCATGATTTTCTAATTAACTAGTTAGGGGATGGACACTTTCATGTACTCTTAGTCTGATCTAGAAGGACAGAGAGTTAAAATGTGGACTGCTGTGTCATTTATTGTTCAAAGATGCACACACAGATGGCTACTCATATTGTTGGCAAATCTGATTAGCACTTCCTTTTCTCTGACTGACAGGAAGCTCTTCAGCAGGAAATGACCTAGCAATAATGATGAGCATCACAGTTAACAATTTAAAAATAAATGTTAAGTTGAATGCAGCGGCCTCAGTTTTATGAAACTGCATTGCAGTCACTCTGTTCCAGTTTTATTTGCTTGGTCTTTTTCAAATGTGTGTGATGTGTTTGCTATTGTGTAATCTTTTAGAAACCGTGTGTAATCAGCCAATGGGCAAAACATTATCACAATGTGTGCATGTTTTGTTACTGTTCTCTAAAGATGTGAACAGTCTGTAATCTTAGACACAGGATACTATAGCTTGTTGCCCATAAATCAGACCATTGTTTCCTGCCTTTTTTTCACACCACAGATGTGCTCTTTCCAACCTTTATTTAAATGCAAACTCTTTCTTATAGTAAAATGAAACTGGAGAACTGAAGTATTAATCGTAGGCCTATGGTAATATTGCTGAAGTCTGTATCTTGTTGTTAGAACATTGTTTTGTGGAGTGTGCTGTGCAACTGTGCAGTGTCTTGTTTGAAATTGTACTACAGAGGACACTGGAGCCGGGTCAAATTTAATTGTTACACAGAGATCTAGTCTCATGAAGCAAATATGTGCATGGTCAACTAGCGCGGAGAGAGACCAAACTGAGCGACTCGCAGTGCAAGCAGTCAGCACCTTTGCGTGGGGCTTGCCCAGGCAGGAGATGCAGTCTTCGTGGGCGCCGCCTAAGTGCAGAGCTACGGCGACCGGGCATTCTCCACTCAGTAGAAATTTGCTTCTTTTAGATTTATGAAAATAGCCGGATGGCGGCAGGGGAAATATCCAGCTGCATGGCCAGCAAGGTGCTTTGTCACTGAAGGAGAAGAAACCTGAATCCCGTGGCGAAGCGGCCACTTATATACCACAGCCCCGCCCACTTAGTCGAGCTTTGATGGGAGCCTTAGCCTTAGCCCGCTGCCTCCCTATTGGTTAGTTTTTATAGCACTGCACGAAACCTATGGGAGTTTTTTTCATAGAGTCTTATCAGACGTAGTACGAGTGAAGTGTCGACAAGGAACCAAGACATACACAAACATACTAACTTGAATTTTAGACATCATTACACTGTAAAACAATCTCAGCTCCCAGGAAGAGCTTTTAATAATGACTTTAATGCATGTCTTCACTCTGTGCAAGGAATGAGTTTATGTTTGTCTGTTGCAGATTGGCCGCTCTCAGATATTTCTTGTGAGTCCTGACACTAAGAAAGTGGCCATCGAGAAGAGCTTCCGAGAGATTTCCTTCTGTTCTCAGGTCTGTTCAACAATCAGGCATGACTGAGCAAGATTGTAATTAAAACAGCTGAATGAAAAGAAAAGAAATCAGCCCTTTGTCTTTGTGCTTGTCCAGACCTGTTTTGTAAATATTTTTATTCACTATTTAACAAATCAGGTATCGCATTACAAGTTTCTATTATAACATTTCTTAGTTATTTCTTTTAAATGCTTTTGAAAAAATAAATGCTTTTATTCAGCAAGGATGCACTGAATCGACATGAAGTGATAGTAAACTCATAATGTTAAACGATTTAGTTCTATTTCAGTTAAGTGTTGTTCTTTTGAGCTTTTTAATCAATCATAGAAACCCGAAAAAATGTATCACAGTTTTCATAACTGTTTCAACATTGATAATAATAAGAAATCTTTCTTGAGCATTGTGTAAAGTAATGTCACAGGAATAAATTACATTACAGAAAAAATGAAAATAATAAAGTTATTTTAATTTTTGTTTTAATATTTCACAGTTACTGTTTTACAAATAAATGCAACCAAAATAAGCATAAAATAATTTCAAAAACATTAAAAACTCTTACTAACCATAATTTGTGAATCATTATTAAGTTGTTGTCTGGGTGGCCCCTTTAAGTTTTTTCCCCTTATTAATTATTATTTTTAATTTTTTTTTTATTAGGGTATTCGTCATGTGGACCACTTTGGCTTCATATGCAGGGAGTCGGTGGAATGTGGAGGCTGCCAGTTTGTTTGCTATGTTTTCCAGTGTGCTAACGAAGCTCTGGTAAGAACCGTGGATAAATAGATGGGGAGGGACGAATACATTGTTTCAGTCTGAAGAATTTTACTTTAGAGAAGACAGAAAGTTCTTGTTCAGTCAGTTACAGTTTGAGCACGCAAAAAACAATGCAATTTTTTACCTAAAAATATTTTGTTGCATGGTACAAATATTATATCATTAAATTTTATTTAAATGGATTTATAGCTAAAAGTATTCTACTTCTACACGATGCAGTTATTGTTCTCTAAACTCTTTCCAAGTTAAGATACTTACAGCTGTTCTGTGTGAATGTCACTCTATCATATTTAGGTGGATGAGATCATGCTGACTTTGAAACAGGCGTTCTCTGTGGCCGCCCTCCAGCAGAACAGTAGGGCCCAGAGTCAGCAGTGTGAATGTTGTCCCCTACAGCAGCTGCACAAACTGTGCGACAGAATAGAGGGTGAGACATCTACTTTTGTCAGATCACTCATAGCTATCATGTTTTATCCCTGGATCAGCCAATTCCTCTTTCTTATTGTATTCCTGTATTTTTGCACCTGTCAGACGTTTACTTTGAAACAATGTCCCCACTCCTTTTTCTATACAAAAACAAATACACTACTTCACAGAGCCTGCAAAATACAATAAAAGCAGTAACAGTATAAAGCAGTTTTATTAGTAATTATTATTTTACTTTATTTTAAAATTCTATTTATTCCTGCGGTCATATTTTTTGGTTAATTTATGCGAAGATGCATTTTCAGCAGCCGTTACTAAACTTTTCACTGTCTCATGATCCTTCAATAATCATGTCTTATTATTACTATTATTATTATTATTATTATTATTATTTTTTTTTTAAATACTTTTGGGGATTTTGACACAATGTAAAAGTCTTAACTTTCAGTTTTGGTCAATTCAATGCATATTTTATGAACTGTAGTGTAGCTTGTAGTTATATGGATCCTAAATTAAAATCATTATTCTTAAATAATCACATGGTCTAATTTTTTAATGCTTTTTTGCCCTTTTTGATGCATAGCATTCCCTTGGTCACTATGATTTTATCTTATGCAACGTTTCATTTAAGAAGGAAAATCATACCAAATTGAAAATAATTTAAATGGGGTAATTTGGACACATTGAATTTGGGTAAAGTACGACAGAGTTGCAATTTATGCGAACAATCTTTTAAACACACAACAATTTAACCATAAAAATGGCAGAATTTAAAAAATGTTTATTTATTTCAGAATTCTAGGGGCTGCAGCAGTGCATACTTATGTTTTTGTTTCTTTGTGCATGGCATGACTCTGTGTTTATGTGCAGGTCTTCATCCATCCAAAGCTAAGCTGGAACTGCAGAAGCATTTGGCAGATCTGGATAATCAGGAGCAGGCAGCTGTGTTTGAGAGCACCATGGTGAGTTCAGTTATTTCATACTTAAAACCGCTATAACACACTACACAAATACGCTTTAGCTCCCCTGTTCTTAGGATTAGCAGTGTGTGTCAAATCCTTTAAGTGTGGCATTCAAGGAATGTGTGTTCTGTTCAAAGGGTGTGACTGGTGCAAATGAAACCAGTTAGTCCACTCGTCTAGCATCCTGAAACCACACTCAAACTTGAACCATTAAACATCCTGATGAGGAATGCACTGACATCCTCTGAGCATTATGGGTTAAAAGTTTAGATTTAATTTCTAGAAATGTTTAAATGTGCTGCAAACAGTATTAATTTAAAGAGATCTCTTGATTTAAATATATTGATTTAAATTGACCACTTCTTTCGCAAACTTTTATACATGTAGAAGTTTTAATCCTCAGACCTAAAATTTCTAAAAATGTTGAAATTGTTGTAAAATCATTGTAATAAGTTTGTAAAAATGCTGAGTAAATTCCTTCTGCTCTCTGCTGGTTGGATTTCTCTTGGACTGCTTGTATTCTGGAAGATTGATGATGCCACCTTGTGGAAACCTGCGGAAATTACACCTTTTTTGTGTTGTTTTGCGTGTTTGAATAGAAAGCCAGGCCTAAGTCAGATCAGGAAGAAAATGAGTTGATTGTGTCATGTTTGAGACGACTGTACGAGGAGAGACAAAAGACACACACTCACACACACAACGGACAAACAAAAAAGGTAGACCACCATTTAATGTCATCACGATCCCTATGGACTCCCCATTTTGTCAGTCTGTGAAAAATGAATATTTTACCTCACTAAAAGTACAACTGAGATCTTGGGGTATTGGATATAGATCTTTGTCAGTATACAAATCTGTTTGTATGTGTGTGTGCTAGACTTCCCAGGAGGTGGCTGTGAATGCTGAAGGCACCGTCAGTTCCAGTCGAGTGCGTCTGGAGGAGCTCAAGACTAGAGCAAAAAGATCTCTCACTGAATCATTGGAGGGGATCTGGAAGGTATGTAAACATTTGACACATTTTGAACATGAGTAGAGTATCTTACTAGCCAGATAAAAAGTAAATTATGGAAAAATGTGTGTCTTTGTATAATAGGGCAGCAGTAAGTCCAAACCCCAGAGGGAGAACAGTGAAGGAGAGAGCAACTCCTCCAGCTCCACTACACTGAACAGCACAAATCAGGTCTGCAGAACTCTTACATCATCACACCGGCTATTCACAAAAAAATTGGCAATGATTTTGATGAGGATGTAAAATTAAGGAGTAAAGGAAAGGAGATGCCTGTACCAACACTCAAACCTGTGACCTTTGGCTTTCAAGTCAGACTCTCTAATCATTAAACCATGATTGTCCATTTAAATAAAATAAGTTTTATCAGGTTTCTAAGTGGAACGTACACCATTACCACAAGTACCAACAGTGCATGTTAAAA
The DNA here is from genome assembly GCA_032353835.1 of Enteromius viviparus. Lineage (NCBI taxonomy): Eukaryota > Metazoa > Chordata > Actinopteri > Cypriniformes > Cyprinidae > Enteromius > Enteromius viviparus. The sequence goes on along the minus strand of JAUCNO010000626.1, from coordinate 3,694,032 downwards.
TCTGCAAACAAACAGGGATGCACCGAATGTTAATCAACCGAAAAGGCAAAATAAATGATACAGAATAATGACATGATGTGATTTAAATATAGGCGTGCGCTAATGCAGCAAGCATGTTGGCAATGTAAAGGCATTTAAAAGTGTCCAAGAATAACATGTACAAGCACTGAGAGCGAGACCATTTAGTAATAAAAAATAGTCCACTTTATTTAGTAACATTGTTTTTTTTATTATTTCAGCGTTAAGCTATTTTCTGTTTTAAAAACTTTCTATTTCTTTCATACAAGGTGTGCTATTGACACTAGCACGCACTTACACAAACCATACTTTTAAAATAGCTTCTTGACAAGCTTCTGTTTTAGCAAGGTCATTGACCTGTTCTATTTTCATTTTTAAGGAAACATCATTGGAGGAGCCCCTCTGCTCTTTCCTTCCCTCCAGTCCACTCCGCTCCCACAATTCCACAGGGGATCTGAAGCGTCTAGAAGGCTCAGTGGGAGGTCAGGAGGGTCCTGAGAGCCCGCCTCAGGGCTTCAGGAGACGGGCAAGCACAATTAGTCACTCTCCCATGCTGTCGTCTTCTGAGCCCAGTCTTCCCCCTCTACAACCTACTGCCGCCACCAAGCCTAAACTGGTCCGACACTACTCTGTCAGCACAGATTCCCCACATCAGAGCAAGTGAGACTTGTGTGTGTGTGTGTGATAGCTGCTTATTTTGATTGTTGTACATAGTATCTTTGGAAACAAAATGTGGACAAAATCCAAACCACCAGCTACAAATTCAAATCTCATATGTGTTTTTTTTGGTTGTGCACCCAATTGACTTAATTCAAATAGAATAAATTTTTAATATTTGCATTTTCGAACATTTGCAAACTCTGTACAATGTCAGTTAGGAGCACTTGTCAGTTAAACAGTTTGGGAGGTGCTTCTAGACTAGGCTGTGAGGATTTCTCTTTCCTGTTCTCACATCAAATTCTTTAGTCTGCAGTGTGAATTCACTTTGTGCTTCACTTTTTTTCTTTCTGTGCATCTCTGCTTTCGCCTCTGCGCCTGCCTTTATTTTTTTTCCATCCTTTCTGTATTTTCATCAGTCCTTCTTCCCCTCCGGCCTCTTCCTATCCTGTGTGTCAGCAGCCATTGAGGCCTCGTTCATTTGCTTTTGATCATTCCACCCGGCCCCTCAAGCGGAGGTGAGGTGTGTGTATGTGTTTTTCTCTGTACTACTGTCATTCACAAACAGGTCAAAGCACTTTTTCCTCATAAAATTTAGTCTTATTTTCTCTGAAGTGCCTGTGATTTTTGTCTAAAAGTTTGTGCGAACACATTGAGGTGATTTCACTAAAAACAAATTAAACTGCTAGTTCTAGGTTGTTGAGGACGCAGGGGATGTGGAAATGGAAATCATGCCTTTCAGTTAAAATACTCCGTTTGCTGTTTGCATTAATTGCATCAAACCTTTCTGGCACATTCTGAAATGAGGTTCATTTGAATAGATCTGGTGTTGATCAAAAGAAACCCATCAATTTAAACAACAGAGTCAACCTAATATTGAATTGCCTGTTATTTATTTTAGTACATATTCAGTTATTGATCAATTTATTTTTGTTTTTGAGATCTTTTGCCAAAAGATTTAGGTTGCACACAGTATCATCTCCTGACTGTAAATTTATTAAGGGCAGATTCTGGGTCTTCATATTCTACTTGCTGAACAAACAGAGACACGTTTTTGGTGGAGGTCTAATGTGCTTGTTACATTCAGTCTGAGGGTGGCACTCTAATGTTGACTGACAGTGCACTCAACACATGAATAGAATGCTATTTTACAATTGCTTCACACCAAAGGTATGAAAAATCATGACACATGCCTGCTGAAGCAATGCATTAAATTGTGATATACCCTGCTCACTTTACAACTTAAAATAGTCTAGAAAATCTGAAAAATATATATTATTGATTCATTTTATATAGAGGTATGTATGTGTGTTTTGTGTAGATTATACTGGGAAAAATATTTTATGCATACCCACATAATTTAATAATGTATAAAATGTGGTTGTGTAACTGCCACTTTTCACCATCAAATCAGTTTTTGTTGCATAAAATTAATGTCATTTTATAACAGAGTACTGTTTGATTATTATATATATATATATAGTATTCGCTTTTATTTTTATATTTTCAGTTTTAATTTTACTTTAGATTTTAATAATTTTTTCTAAATGTTTTTGTAATTTGAATTTATTTAAACTATTTATCTTTATTTTTAGTTTAGTTTTTCTTGGTTTTTTTTATTTTTATTATTTTTTTTAATTTAGTTTAACTGATTTCAGTCAGTTTCAGACAAAATTTGCAGTTTTCATTTAAGCTTTTACATTTAATTAACTTTATTTCAATTATTTGATTTAGTGAACAAAACACAGGTATTTGCCCCAAGATACCACTGTTTGGTGACTTCACCCCAATGCGTTCTCAGTTTTGCTTCAACAAGAACAGGATAGATTTCACCTGTACATTACAGTGGCTCTCTGTTTCACTCCTTTTCTCTGTGGCCTCTTTCTCCTCCTCCCATGCTCTATCTCTCAGTCCATCAGGGCTGAGTGGCTTTAGAGCGAGATTACACTCTTCCTCCTCTGTTCCAAATTTCCTCAAATTTCTGGCCCCTGTAGCGGAGAGTGATGATACCAGTGACTCTTTAAAGAAGAGGTACTCTGTTTCTTTTTTGTGTTCTGCCAATCCATCTTTGCATTTTTCTGTCTTCCATCATTCTATGTTCTTTTTCTGCACCTGCCGCAGAGTGGATTAGGACTTAATAGACAAAGATAAATAAAGAGTTCAAATGCAAAATCCTCTAAGTCTTAGAAAATTGACATTTCTTTCTGGCTGCTGTGTATAGGTTTCTATGTAAATACTGTCACTTCTGCATGAAATTTAGCACATATTTATTGAAAGTACTTGATGACTATGCTATGTTTGAAGAGCATTCACTTAGTATCGTTATCAAATTTTTGATAAAGATGGCTTTTTAGAGGCTTTTGCATCTGAACTCTTCAAATGTCCTTGGAATGAATTAGGATGTGCACTGAAAATTGAGTAATTTTTTTTTTTTTTTACAGAAGACGAGCACAGACATTGTTATTTTGGAAGCATTAAAAATGGATAGCCTGGTGTTTGTGAATATAATACAATATCATATTTAAAAAATACAATAATAAATGCATCACAGCTTTATAATGTACTTTATATATTAATACATTTTGGGATTTCCTGAACATTACATTTAACCGTAATAAAATATTAGTGTTTTTAAAGATAAAGTGCTGGTTAGTAGCAAGGGTAAAACCCCCCAAAAAAGTACAAATAAAAAAATATTGTGTTCTTATTTCATTGTCCGTACCTACATAATAATTTAATAGTGTAATTATTCTGACATGTAACACAATTTAGTTTAATATGCAATCTATTCTGACAGAAGTCTGGGTCTGCTGTTTGCCTGTATCTGTATATATTTGTGAATGAAAGCCTTTGTTTATGTACTTCTGTGTGTGTTTAGTGACGTGGCAGCCCTGTCTAGTCCTGGTGCAGTGTGTGTTGTCGGGGATGACAGTCCATTACGTAGCCGGAGACACTCTTGGAGACAACAGATCTTCTTAAGAGTTGCCACACCACAGAAGGGCTCAGACTCCAAAGGTAACACTGTAGTTGAATATGAAAGTAAGGGTACATCAATGCAGAACATCACCTATATCAATAACGCTTTACAGTGTACAGTGCAGACAGTGCCTCTACGCGCTGCTGTAACTGTTAATGTCCACAGGGTGGTGCTCTTCCTCTCAATCTCATGGTAAAGACTTCATTTACGTGAGTTTGACAACTGATAGCCAACTTGGACTTGATGTTTCTTTGGCAGAGAAACAGAATTACACTGATTATCAGTTTCCTCATTTCCCCCTTCACACCCAGACATGACTGTGTCAGTGCTTGCTTTTCTTCTTTTCTTGACCTGTTTTATGTCTTTCTTTCTTAAGCTGCCAAAACAGCAAATCAGGTCTGTTATTTTGAAGTTGGTAGCTCAATTAGACTTGGCAGCACCTCGGAGTAAATGTTGATGTGGATGTCAAAACACCCCTCAGGTGTGTGTGTGAATGAGAGAAATGATGATGAATTATCCACACTTTTGTTTAACTTAATAGGTACAAAATATTACTACAAAATTCAAGTTTGAAAAAAATATATCTAAAGTTATGTTATGAGATGTAAAGTGACTATTGCAAGAAATAAAATTGATATTATGACATAAAGTGTTATAAAATGCATTTTTCTTTAAAGCTAAAACAGGTTTGCGTAGTTATGTTGGACTGTGTTTGTTTACTCAATTAAAAGGTGTCCAGTATCTGATTCAGGAGAACTGACATTTTTCGTTTATGGAAAAATGTATGTTGATTTCTTTGCAGTAATATGAGTACACTTCCTTTAAAGCAGAATGCGTGCCAAGAGCACTCTTGTTATATGTGTGTTTCTCCAGTATATTTGGGTGTGTCTTGACAAGTGTGTGTCTGCGCTGAATGAAGTAATGTTTGTGTTAATGAGGTAATGTATGCATTTGTGTGTGTTGGGTGTGGTGTTTTGCAGGAGGTCATGTTGACAGATATCTAGGAAAGAACCGGCCTTATTGACCCACTTACATATGTGTGTTTGCACACTTGCAAGGCGTTGGTCTGGGCAGAAACACCACTTATTTACAGAGGGAGTGGCCAGAGTGCGCACACGCGCGTGTGTGTGTGTATATATGTGTGTATGTGTTTGCAGAGGGAGTGACCGGCGCCCAAGTGTCCGAGTGCGTCAGTGTCCGCTGTAGCAATCTCCACACATACTCAAACACATGTGTTGCTCCACCCCACTGGAACTGGGTCAGGTGTGTGTGTGTGTGTGTGTGTGTGTGTGAAAAAATTGCAGTTTAGAAAAGGGTTGTAGGGCCCTTCTGCTGAAAGCCTGAAATTATGTTATGCAGAAGCATTGTCTGTCCAAGACCAAGTGTGTGTGTGTGTGTGTGTATGTGTCTGTAAAGGGAAATTCAGTTCTTGAGAAGTTGTACTTGTATATTAGTGTGTATGCAGGAATATCATATATTGGTTGCAAAAATATTGATTTTCTATATAGTTTTTATTATTCTTTCATATTTATTAATTACAATTATTTTAATGTTTTCAGTAAAAAAACATAATAATAAATAAATACATTTTAAATGTAATATATATACATGGATACATGAATCTAGTGTTTTTATTTATTAATTAATTCATCAAGTTATTAATTTTCTGTGTAAATGATCTTTTCACAGTTTTTTTATATAGTTTTCACAGTGTTTATGTTGGCAAATGTAAGTAGTTCATGTTAATATTATGCTGTTGTCCAAAAAAAACAATATTTGCTGTTTGTTGGTGTTGTGTACGGCCACAAATATTTGGACATATGAAATGTCTCAGTAATAAAGTGAATCTGTAGTCTTTGTGACCACTGGAATGAGGTAAATGGGAAAAACGCACACCCATATATTTTGAAATTCAAACGGGTTTGAAAATTCTATGAACCTTTATTGTAAGCCTAAAAACTTTTAAAACTGACAGCCGTAATAAACATTTCTGCAACATTTATATTCATGTAAATACGCCGAGCTGTGTAAATGAGAACTGTTGTCTGAACATTAGCATTTTAATCCAATTTATGATTTTTTTTTTTTTTTTACTCTGAGTAGGTTCTGTGTGTTACAGGAGTGAGATGAAAAAAAGATGTACAGTGTGTGGGTGAAAGCTGTTTTTTTTTTCCAACACTGATTTGATTTTTCTTTTCCTTGTGATTATGCAGCACAGTATTTTAGGTGATCCCACACTGTGTTTATACTTTAAATAACAGCACATTTTATTTTTCTTTATGCACAATTTCTCATTTTGTAAACAAAAAGGGAATTTTGAGGTCTCGGATCCACCCTATAGTTTGGGTGGTGTTCACTTTATTTTTAACACCTCTGCCTGTACGCATGGACACTTGTATTTCAGTGTTATGCATGTTTTGCCTTTCTGTGTGTTTTGTGGTTTTCTCTTTTGTTGAGTTTTAATTTTTGCAAACATGAGAGATAACAAAAAGCGTTTGTGGAGAATACACAACGTTATGCAGTTCACCTGCTGTTTATTAAAGTGGGGGGAATTTGGATACTTTTTTATTTTATTTTTTTTAGCTTTATTATTTAATATGACAGCATGTTAACTGTATAGTGCATGTTTTCAAAGGTCACAGTCATATAAATAGAAACATTTATAAATAGTGATAAGTAATGGTGATGTTGGTAATTGATATACTGTGGGTATTGTTTACTTACAGTACATAATTTACTTAACAATACTTCTCTGAGTTATGTCTTTCCAACCTGATCTCACAACAATTTGTACATATTTACGAGGTGGCTAATTCGTATGAATTTGACCTCACTTGTACTAATTCATATGATTTATTCTAAATCGTACGTATTTTACGAGATGCCAATTCGAATGACCTAAACATAACCCCGCCCCTAAACCTACCTCTCACGTGGTTTTATACAATTCGTATGAAATCATACGAGTGAGGTCGTACAAATTAGTACGATTTGGCACAAATTTGGCACCTCGTACGAATATGTACGAATTGCTTGTAAGACTGTGTTGGTCTTTCGCAAGTTTTAGGGAGTAAACAAGGTAAACAAGGCTGATTACGTCAAACACGTTAAAGAGTGCCTCGAGACATAATTCAGGAGAAGAGTGGTTGAGTGTTATTTTTGTTTTCTTTAAGCAAATAAAGGATTCTCACAGCTGCTGATATCATGTTGCTCTCTATGAAGGGTCAAATGACTCTATGATTTGAGTAAAAAAATCTTAAAGGAATAGTTCACCCAAAAATGAAAATTCTGGGATCGTTTTCTCCCCCTCAATTAGTTCCAAACCTGTTCAATTTTCTCTATTCTGCCAAATAAAAAGGAAGATATTTTGAAGGAAGTTTGTAGCCAGGGTGTTTTGATCACTATTGACTTTCATAGTAGGAAAAAATATATATATGGAAGTCACCAAAACAGCCTGGTTACAAACTTTCTTCAAAATATCTTCTGTTGTGCTCGGCAGAACAAAGAAATTAATACAGATTTGGAACTACTTGAGGATGAGTAAATGATCACAGAATTTTCATTTTTGGGTGAATTGTTCCTCTAATTTGTGTTTCGAAGATGAAGGTCTTACAGGTTTGAAACAACATGAGGATCAGTAATTGATGGCAGAAGTTTGATTTTGGGGATAACTAATTTGATAGGGCCATAACTAAAACAAATATGTTGTGAATTCTGGAATGTCCTTTTGCTGTTTTTAAATTGTGAATTTAATGAATAGATTTATAGTTTTTACTGTTAAAACCTACAAATTTTGCATTTATTTTGCTGTGATATTACATAGAATGTAATGTTAAACCATTTACACTTTTTTACATGGAAAGTATAAAAATTACCTATTTATGTAAATAGAAAAAAAAGAAAATTGTGTTGCGTATTGACTACATACCACAATTCCAAAGTACAAAAATGTTATAATCACTGCTGATATCATGGGACAAGCATTAACATGATGATATTGGTAGTTTATGTATATGATGTCTACTGTAGATGATGTTAAGTGACATTGTAGGTCATTAATGTTGACAAATGTCCTGCTTTCCAGAATCCACCTTAGAGGTTGGCAACAGAATGGCAGTGGGGGGCGGGGACAGCATCCTGGGGGCGGTACCAGAGGAGAGGAGAAAAAAGAGTGGGGCGGAGCTAAGAGCATTATGGAGAAAAGCAATCCATCAACAAATTCTCCTGCTGCGAATGGAGAGAGAGAATCAAAAACTACAAGGTGAAACACAAACACTCACACAATAAATATAATCACTGTGAACATTCCGCATACAGTTCCCTCACTTACGCATACAAATGACCAAGGAAATGACATAAGGATACCTTTTACTAATTCAATTAACAAAAATAAAATCGTTTATGGAACTAATTTTGGTTTTAGATTTGCTGTTAGATTTAGTTTATACTTAACTTTGCACCAACATTAGCCAAACATTATGTAAGCTTATTGAGGTTTGTTATTATTCTACTTGTACAAGATCTCACATTTTTTATGTAATTGCAACATTCAGAGTACTTGATATTACGTAGTAATAAAGCTTAGTTTGTTCTTGCCTTTGAGATTTATTCGGTGGCATTTAGCATTAAGCCTTTTTTTCTCCTGCGGTTCTTGGGAATTCAGATCTGTTTTTAGGTCATATGCTGCTGTCAGGCGGGTGATTTGTTTGGCATACGTTCAACTGGCATACACAAAAGCACCACCCATAAACAGTAGCGCACACACACACACACATTTCTGCACAACATGGCGCACCCATGCACTGCCTTACCTGGAAGTCCCTGCTGCAGGTTATGAGATGATCATGACAGGTGAACAGCTTTGCTCGCACAGATGCGGTCTGATTTGGGTGTGCTCATGATTGGCAGTGTCACGTCCTGCCCTGCCATGCCTAGTCATGCTTCTCATGACCTGAAAAGAAAGAACAGAAGCTTGGAAAGAAAGCAGCCAGACCTATTGAATAGGGTGTGGGCATAAAGAAGTGGGTCAGGAAATGTGTACTGGGAAGACTGTCTGCCCTACATCTAGCCTGTGTTTATATTACTACTTTCCCTCTTAATCACGTAACTTTTGATGTTTGACACTTTGGAGACTTTTCAGTATTCTTTATTTTTTCATGGTTTTTTTTGGTCCCATGGGTGAGATGGGTGGTCGGGTATTATTCTCTTGTTTTCACACCAGAACAAAAAAACTCTAGGTGCTATTGACAGTTGGTTTCGAGATTTTGAGAAGTTTTTTTTTTGAGAAATTAAATTAAATGGTGTAATGTAAATGTTCTTTCAACTCAACTGATTACCTTTATTCTGCACATTATTTTCGATTTCTTCATTCAATTTCATTCAATGTGTTTGCAGCATCAGAGAGTGATCTGCAGTGCAGACGCCTGAAGCTGGACTACGAAGAGATCACTGCATGTCTGAAAGATGTCACACTGGTCTGGGAGAGAATGCTCAGCACCTCTGGGAGGTCAAAGGTCAGATTTGACACCGAGGACATCCACAAAGCTGTGGGACAAGGTAACACACACACATACACATACTGTAGATACATACAAATGTTAAAGCTATTGTAACAGTGAGTTTTTTCTTAGCAGCCTATTCATTGAATGTTTTGGCACCTGGATAAACTGAACTAGACCAGTACATAGAGTACGTAAAATGTTGTTTTAGACAGTTTGCATATACGGTTAGTTAACTTTAAGTGTTATCTTTTTGTTTTTGTTTTTTAAAGCCGTTAATTTGCTTTTCTTAAAAAAAGTGAATTTTCAAATGTTTGATATTTATTTGGAGAATACGTATCAATGTTTATTAATCATAGATAGAGGAGCTGTCTCTTTGATAGTCAGATTTTTATAGAGGTAGTTCTGCAGAATGGTTGGTGAGATTGCACGCACCTACGCACACAAGCACACACCTGTTCAAGTTCAGTGCAACTGTGGCATTTACGTGAAACATTCACGTACACGTACAGATGTTACGCAGAGATCGTCGTGTTATTACAGTCAATCTGGTGTAATTCTTTGCCTTTCTGGTTTATCTATCATAAACTGTAGTGGAGACAAAATGCTAAGTGTTTGCAGTTCTGTTTGGTCCCACAGGAATTACACAAAGAGCCGTTTTTTGCACCTGTAGTTGGTTTTCGGATTTGTGATGTTTGAGAATGTCATTTTCAGATTTGTGTGAATGGAGAGAGGTTTGCAGGGATGCGTTACCTTTTTACGTCAGTCGTTGCCAATGTTGACTTTGTCTACTTGAAGTGATTTTTTGGACATCCATCTACATGTCAGCTGAGATCACACACTACTGAAAAAGCACTCAAAAAAACGAAGGTCTTGTGCTTAAGGCATGTAAACATTCAAAAGATCTCTTAATTAAGCACTCTTTCTGCTCTTCTTTCTGTTTTCTCTCTCTCTCAGGCGTACCTCGTCAGCATCGAGGGGAGATTTGGAAGTTTCTTTCAGAGCAGTATTTGCTAAGGAAGGAAGTGCCCAGCACCAAACCTTCTAACAATGACACTCCTTACAAAGAGCTTCTGAAGCAGCTCACATCCCAACAGCATGCCATTCTCATAGACTTGGGTTAGTATTATAACACAGTGGTCTGTGCCACAATATAGTGAACTTTATTGCTGTCTGTATCTTACATAGATGCCATCTAACTAAAATGCAACATCGTAAGTGATCGATTTCAAACACTCTTCATAGGCGACATTAAACCACAACTTTCCCCAATTAAGTCTTACAATTATTACATTATCTAAATGCATTTATATTATATTGTAACAAATATTTCAATTTACTTTTTGATGTTGAGTGAAATATAATATTTATTATATTAGTATGGTTCAAGATTCTGGTTATTTTTTTACTATAAATAACTACTGTTTTAAATCAAGTAAGCATTAACATGATCTACAGTGACAGTAAGGACATTAATAATGTTTTAATAAAAAAAATGCTGTTTGAGTTTATTAGATAATTTGAGATGATAACAAGAAAATATTGTTTGATCAACAAATAGGCAAATTAGAATTGTTTCAGAAGGGTCATGTAACACAAGGTTAAATTAATAGCTCCTGAAAATTCAGCTGTGCCATCAAAATAATAAATTACATTTAAAATAAAAACGTTATTTAAAATAAAAAAGTTATTTTAAATCATCATAATATTTCACAATAATACTGTCTAACTATATTTAGCACAAGCAATCTATTAACCACAAAATATTGAACCATAGTGTGGAAATATAATATTTTGTAATATAAAATTAATATAAACTATTTTTTTTCTCTTGTGTTTATCATAAAAAAGTTATGAAAAGTATTAAAAGGCTGTACACTGGAGCTGGCCCTTAAAATGCTGTCCTGGTAGGCAGCTCACTAGGTGGGTTTTTCAGATCTCAGAAATATCTTGAGTAACAGAAACGGGTCCAGATGATTATCTCAACAAGACAGCTATTTGGGGAGTTTGCTTAATGTTGTTGTAGCTTGCTGAAAACAGCTATTCTGCCTTACTGTCTTTAAAATACACACTAACTTGTACATGCTCATGCTTGCCCTAAAATTCTTTTAAAAATTGTCATCTGAGTATACACCAAAGTCTCCATTCTTTGCAAAATGATCATTACCTTCGTTATTATAGAGAACAAACTTCTGCAGAACCTCGGGCTCAATGAATGGTTGAGAAACTAATGGAGATGGACAGATGTGAAGATGGAGAGATTAATGGGGAGGCTCAGACAAAGAAAGGGAGGTGTTGGCTCTCAGAACAGTGACAGCAGGGAGAATGAGAGATAGATAGCTTTACAGCACAGGAAGAAACCTAATCTTATAGGAATGTATATTGTTTGTAGGAAGACGCCCTCAGATGAACATGAAAACTCTTATTCTATGCAATTTTTCAAATTCCTTTATTGTGAGATGCTTGTATGCGCCATGTATATATTCAACAAAATAGTATTCAATCTAAAAAAACTTTTTTAACTTTAGATAGAACTTTGATTAAAAGTGTCAGCTAAATGACTAAATTTAAAGTGTTTCAATATATGCCAGTTCAGGTGAATAAAAAGTGCCAACAACTTGCGCCAACGCAAACCATCTTTTGACATTAAAATAGTATTGTCAGTATTTACTAAAGACAAGCAGTGATGAATTAGCACTAAAAAGGCATAGACACTGTTGTTTTTGCACCTGACCCTATTGAATATGTATTTATAGGAATTTCCCTATACATTGAAAGTGTTTAAATAGATTGTGCAACCTGATTTACTAACGTTTGCACCATTATTTAACTCTCAAAAAAAGCATACCGTAAAAAATGTAGAGCTTAAAATAGCTGCAGTTGTTGTTGCTAGGAGGAAGCACTGCGGAGAACAGAGAGCGATGGTAGAAGGGAGAGGATGTTTTCCACAAGTATTCATTTATTTAGAATGCCAGATGAACACATTATCCGAACATATCATTTGCCAAGCCATGTTATTTTTTAATTTGCTTCAGGAAATAAGATATCCTGGCAACGTTAACAATCAAAGTGTATAAAAACTCCTTGCAACCCTTCATTTTTTGGCCTCCAGTCTTTATATATTATACTGTGGCTTGTTTTTTTTTTATTCTTTATTTGTAACTATGCTACTTTGTTTCTGAGCTTTTAAATTATCCAAAAACCACTTGCACTGTGTCATATACTTGTCAAAACTTCTGTAGGATTTGTAAATTCAAAGAAATTCCAGATTTAAATAATGAACCGTCCCTGTTCCTTTTTGGCTATCAATGACGCAATATCCGCGTTATCCGCCTCTGAATACTATGGCAACATAAGATGTACAAAAGATGTAGATGTATACAAACTGAGGCAAGAAGATATTGGAACGGTCAACGAAATAATGCGAGAACAAATTTCGTTGTGGCCTTTCCTAAATGGAAAGAGCATCGTGAAAACCTTAGACTGGACTGAGAGACCTTCGCTCTTGCATGCGTTTTAATAGACGGGTAAGCAAATAAATATTATTTACTGTGCAAGTAATAGTCAGGTGCAGGTGGTTAGGTGATGAAACGGATATAAATGAGCTTTTCATCTGTGAGCATGATTGGTGAAAACGACATCTCCCAGTGTTTAACGCTCCTTCATTGCGGCATCAAACTTCGCCGCTGTTATTTTTTTTAAAATGTGACCTCTAGTGGCATAAACTTGCATATTGTGCATTTAAAGCATCAACCAAACAACTCTTTAAAACAAGTATTTTTCTTTTGGGAGGAAGAAAAAGTAAAAAAGAGAAGGTAGTTCTAAGCTCAACTTAGTTAAGTAGTCGCTTTACTGTAAGCCTTTATGTATAACGCATTAATTATGCCTTGTAATTATGCCTTGCTGAACACCCTTGAGAGTAACCCTCTGAATGAGACTTAACACAAGAGGAGGAGTTTGAGCTGAAAGAAGAGGGGGGGGGTCATATGCCTGTGCCAACATCAATAACAACAGCAGCATTGTTTTACTCAAAGTGCACTGAAAAAAATAGTACTTAAATGATTCTTCTTCTTCTTCTCCCAGGACGTACATTTCCCACTCATCCGTATTTCAGCGCTCAGCTGGGTGCTGGCCAGCTGTCTCTCTATAATCTACTGAAGGCATATTCTCTGCTGGACCCAGAGGTGGGCTACTGCCAGGGCTTGAGTTTTGTTGCTGGCGTGTTGCTGCTCCATATGAGTGAGGAGGACGCATTCCACATGCTCAAATTCCTTATGTACGACATGGGGCTGCGAAAACAGTACAGGCCTGATATGATCATACTGCAGGTACAGTAACATTCACACTGTAATGTATGTTATATGACATTAAATAGTATTTTTTAATTTTCCACTTTTCACAACGATGTAAACAAATAAAAAGACAACCATAACTATATTGCTAGGGAGGTTTTCCTTTCATGGTAGGTGCTACAGTATGTTTAGGTCACATGACCAGACAAATACTACTCACTTTATTGCAGTAAGTTGTATTAATTAGAATAATCTGCATTGTTTTTTTTTTTTCTTATTGAAGAAAAATTTAAATGGTTTGAAATAACATTGTTGCAATAATGATGATAAAATTAAAAAAGAAAAAAGGATTATAAATTGCACTAAGATTAATGAGCTGCTGGGTTCATGAATATTAATCACGTTGTCTGCGTTCGCTCAAATTGTTTTGCTGAAATCAAAACAGGGACGTAACTGCAATGGCATTGTAGCGGGGGAAACAGTAATTAGTTTGATTACTCGTTACTGGGAAAAAATCATGCCGTTTATTTATAATGCCACTGTTCCCATCACAGATTAAAAAACTTGTCTGGTTCTTAAAATTTGGAAAATAAAACCTCAGATGAACTATATGACATCCCCTAGCACATCATGTAATTATTTATTTAACAAAAATAGCACAAAGATGGAGTTTGCTGAGGTTTGTGGGCATTTGTTTATACACAGCTCTCACCACAGCATTTCAATCAGGATGAGACCTTGACTTTGATTGGGGTATCGAAACACCTTGATTCTCTTCTTTTCAGCCATTCTGTTGTAGATTTGCTGGTGAACTCCAGATCATTGTCATTTGACTTTAGAATACTTAAGTATGCAGAGGAGTTTAGGGTCAGCTCAATTACTGTGAAGTGCCCAGGTCCTGTGACTACAATACAGGCCCAAAATCATCAGCCACCTACCAGCTTTTGGGACTTTCGGTATTAGGTGTTTGCGCTGATATGTACTTTAGGCACTGTGACTTATGGCCAAACATTTCTAATTTGCTCTCTATGTTTTGTTCAGATGCTGCAACTTTGTAAACCTAAACTATGCTAATTTTTTGATAGAAGATGCTTTCTTCTGGCAAGACTGCCAAACATGTCATACTTGTTGCATTATCTATTTGTACTGCCTTAAACTTTATCATTGTTACTTCATCAATGTTAACTCAGGCCTGTGAACCCAGTGATGAAGTTCTTGGGTTGTGTACCATTTCTCTGAGCATTAGGCAGTCTGTTCTTGGGGTGAATTTGCTGAGATGTCCACTCCTGGTAGGATTGGTGTCTGTTTTAAATGTCTCCCACTTGGGGATAATCTACCTCACTGTAGAATGACAGACTTCAAATAGTTTGGAAATGGCCGTATTGCTCTTCCCAGATTGATAGCAGCAGCAATTGGTTCTCTAAGATCATTCCTGGTGTCTTACCTTCTTGTCATTGTGTTAACACACACCTGAATAGTCCAGACCAGCCAACTGCTAAAACTACTGCTTTTATAGAGGTGCTAACACTTGCTGATGGTTAGTTTATCAAAGGTGCCTGACTGCAGTTTACAATCGTAAGTCCTACGTTATCACTAAGGGTGCCCTAACTTTGCCATATATGGCTTTTTTAATTTTGGCTTTTATTTTTGTTAAATAAATAATGAAATGGTGCAATTTGTCATATGTTGTTATTCATCTGGAGGTTTTATTTTCCAAATTTTAACACCTGCCAAGAATCAGATAATGGCCTAGCTTTTTCACATGACTACTGTATATGTCATGAGACTTAAAGCCCATTCACACCAAGGGCGATAACTATTAAGATTACAAAAAAATACAGTTACAAAAAAATCCACAGTACAACTATATTGATAAAGCCACAGAAAAACAAAATTGGTGAAAAAGGGCTTTACTGATAAAAATTATAGTTCAACTTTATTTAGAGCAGTGCACAATTCACATTTCTGAAAATTAAGCCTTAAATGTTGTTTAATATAACTTTTGATGTGGATTATATGGTCTTTAATTAATCAGTCTTTAAATGGCAAATATTTCAAGTGTACCTAAAGTATACTTCCAAAAATTCCACTTTAGAACAATCATAAATACTTAAGTTTATCTTTAGTTGGACTTCAGTACTACTCGCACACAACTGAAGTGCATCAAATAGAAAATCAGACTGCCAGTATACCAGTTTAGTATACTAAAAGTAAAATTGGAGGGTATTTTTATTAACTTGAACATAAATACGTAAATGTATTTGTTGTATACCTAACATGAAACAAATGTATTTCAACTAAATATATTTATTTTTCTCTAGAGGAAGTATCCTGATTTCATTGTGACCACATGTTTTGCCCTACAAAACCAAAATGCTAAATACAAACAATGAGATTTTTGATTGTCACACTCTGTTTTATCTCAGTCTGAATATAGTTGAGACAAACCCATATGTCTAAGTATAGTTCTATAGACCCAGTATGTAAATACGTAATTTATGGCGTAGATTTTGAATGACATGAAGCCTTCAGTTCAACAGTGTTTAAAGGAAAACTTCACAGTTTTTTCTATTTTCCTACCGCCTAGAGTTAAACCGTTGAGTTTTACATGCACTTATGCAGTGCCTGAAAATAGTCCCCAGCATTTTCAGGTGCAGCATAATATATCCTTGCAGCTGCTGCACCCATGGTATGGCAGCAAAGTTCCTTGATTATTACACCGGAATGAGAGTACAGATCCTAGCCATATCAGCCTAGAAAATTGCAACTTTTCATTTTACGTCAGTCTTCGTACACTACAGAAGAGTCAAGTTTTAAATAGGAAAAATTAGGGGTGGGCGATAAACCGGATTTTGGTCACGATTAATCGTGATTGAGATCACGTGACGTTGCACGTCACATAACCACGCAGTGTTGCCAACTTATCGACTTTG
Source organism: Enteromius viviparus (assembly GCA_032353835.1). Lineage (NCBI taxonomy): Eukaryota > Metazoa > Chordata > Actinopteri > Cypriniformes > Cyprinidae > Enteromius > Enteromius viviparus. Next base: position 3,677,657 of record JAUCNO010000626.1, on the reverse strand, counting down.
TCGCAAGATTAAGCGACTTTTCAAACAACATTTTACCAAAAAACGACAAGCGACAAATCTAGCGACTTTTTGGACAAACCTCAGCGAGTCTCTGGTAGTACTGCGCTCGAGTTAGAGCTCTTTTTTTCCCAGCACGCGCACACCCCTCTGTGCAACAGCAGTGAGTTCGCTTACGTGCAACAAAACCAACAACGAGGAGATTGTAAAGAAAAAAAATGCATCGTCTGTGGTGTGGAATTGGTTTGGGCATATAGGAAAAGTGATACGAATGAGACAAATGTGATTTGCAAAGAGCACTGCAAGAGCACTGTTTTAGCATGTGGGGGAAACTGGTATACTGTCAGGCACTATGTTAGCATCTGTTGTTCTGAGAAAAAACACATAAAAAACTTACAATGCATTGCAGTAAACAGTATGGTTGTTTTTTTTACCCAAATTATTGCTGCAATTCAGTTAAAATAAAATAACATTATAAAATAACATTATATAAAACTATATAAAACATTATATAAAACTTTCTTTGTGTTTGCATTTTTATTCATGCATTTTCAGATACAAATTGTGATATATATCATTATCAAGGTAGAAAATTGCGTCTTCCGTTCCCAGATTTTGGTTATATCGCTCACACCTAGGAAAAATATTTTTGAGTGAGACGCTAATGGTCTAATCAGATTCATTAATCCTGTGCTAAGCTGCAGCTAAAAGTACTACCACCAGACCCAGAGATCGGCAAAAAACGGTAAAAATCAACTGTTTAACTGTAGGGGAGTTGGCTTTTAATGAGTAAAAATAGTGTTAATAGAGTTAAAAAATAGTGGAGTGTTAAGTTCACTTCATATTATTACTTTATATAGCATATGCTGCAACCATAAATCAAATAAACATAATCAGTAACATAAAATATGTAAGCTTTGACAGCTCTGATGCAAATCGAGCTAAGAAAAAATCTACAGCCAAGCATGCTAGAAGAATCTAAGCAACATGGTTAAGGTTTATTAAATGAGAGAGATTGTTTTAGTGTGTACTGTATGTACAGTTGAATTAAATGACAGCTAAATTTTGTCAGGCATGTTTATATTCTTTTGACTGATGTCAGTAAGCGTTTTCTATTCTTTCTTTCTTAGATTCAGATGTATCAGCTGTCTCGTCTGCTGCATGACTATCACAGGGAGCTGTACACTCATCTGGAGCAGTACGAGATCGGCCCCAGTCTCTACGCCGCTCCCTGGTTCCTCACCGCCTTTGCATCACACTTCCCTCTTGGATTTGTGGCTCGAGTGTTCGGTGAATGCACACACCCTCAGACACTACAATAAATACACCAATAATATACACTTCCAATCAAAATACGTTCCTGCGTTTACCCTTTACCACAAGGCTTTTTGTAATTATACATTTGACAAACACGTTTATTTAATGCAGGGACAGTCCCTTCGGACAAGCTCCTCGCTCAAGGGCATAATAGCGTTCAGCCTACAATCCTTGGATTTTGTTACCAGCTCTGATGTTTAACCACAAAGCCATACCAGCCACAGATTAAATGCAGCTTCTATTGAACTAAGAAAAAAAATGAAACCACGTTCAGAGATATCAGCAGGCTGATCAGATGCCAGTGTGGTAGATAGTGACAGAGAGATTGCCATTCTCTTGGCTTCTTTAGAAGTGTTTATGAAGATGGCTAACGTGTTTGACATTCTTTTGTCTGGAAGGAGCAAATTGTGGAACATATACATAGCAGTGCATTCTCTTTTGCTGATGGCATATACAGTCAGATGCACACATATCTGCACGTACAAAGACACACCCTGTCTTCAGAGAGAAATTGACTAAATGTTGCAAGTTGGAATCAATTTTCAACTTGAGGGGTGGTTTTTCAGGTTTGAGGAAGAATTTTTGCACCTGGGTTTATTTGTCTTTCTTAAGTGGTTCCTGCTATTGCACATACTTTCTTAAAACGTAAAATTTACTTTGGAGCATAATTCGCCCTTTAGAAAGTGCAGAAGTTCAGTAAAATTAATGTATACATGATGATAATGTTACTACGGGTTTTTAATATATGCTGTATATTCTGCTTTTTTTTTTTTTTGCTGAATACAATTTTTTTGACGAGGTTTTAATTGACAACCCTTCACCATTTATCATTTCAGAATGGTAAATTCTTCAACTCATTTTATCCTTTGCATCACATTTTATCTTCTGTGGACATGCTGAAGTTAATTATGCATGGTAATCACAATCACTGATGCCTGACGGCTGGCGCTAACTGTGTTTTGCTTAATCACAGTTCCGTGACAGTGTGTGTGGTGTGATTTTAAGGGTGAATGTCATTGACCTTGTGACACACAAACTCGCATACCATTTTCCGTAGGTTATCGCTTGAACTATCTTGAAGCATCTCATTTTACACACGCTGACTTACACACTATTGACAGTCTTTATCTTTATATACTCGTACAGCAAACACACAACTGTTATTTTTTTTTGTGTTTTTGCGATAAGTCTGACTTTGGCGGGGAAGAAACTGTTGAAGAACCTTTTTCTGTGTGTGAATATGCTGTTTGCTCTCGAGTTGTCCTTGGTGGAGACACAATCATAGGTGTACTGGGTGAAGAGTTTGGGGCTGAGGCAGCAGCCTTGTGGTGATCCTGTGCTGATAGTGAGCTCATTAGACATGAGTCCTCCCATTCTTACCACCTGTGGTCTGTCTGTTAGAAAGTCCAGAATCCAGTTGCCGTTGGAAGTCGGGATGCTGAGATCTATCAGCTTCTTGATCAGCTTGCCCAGGCGTATGGTGTTAAAAGCAGAACTGTAGTCCAGGGAGAGCATTGTTGCATACGTTCTGCTACTTTCCGCGTGTTGCAGAGTGTGGTGCAGGGCTATTGCGGTTGCATCATCCACTGGACGGTTGGGGTGATATGCAAACTGGAGGGGGTCTATAGTGTCCGGGACCATGTGGTTGATGTGTGTGAGAACCAGTTTTTCTAAACACTTCATGACGACTGGTGTAAGGGCCACTGGCCTGAAGTCGTTCAGGGCAGATGTGTTCGGTCTTTTGGGGACTGGTATGATGGTGGAGAATTTAAAAATACGGGGCACTATTGCCTGGGATCAGCCTGTCAAAATTGGCATAGAAAGTGTTGAGGCAGTCTGGGAGGGTGGTGTCTCGGGGGTCACTAGCTGTCGTGGTTCCTCTATAGTTTGTAAAAAAATGTTTTTGTAAACGTCTTCCATTTAAACACCCCCATGCTGCCACCACCATGCTTCACTGTTGGAACTGTTTTGGACCAGCAGTGCCTGGTTTTCTCCACACATACCGCTTAGAATTAGGGCCAAGAAGTTTCATCAGACCAGAGAATCTTATTTCTCACCATCTTGGAGTCTTTCAGGTGTTTTTTAGCAAACTCCATGCAAGCTTTCATGTTTCTTGAACAGAGGAGAGACTTCCGTCTGGTCATCCCAATCGTCTTCCATTTAAGGATTATGGAGGCCACTGTGCTCTTAGGAACCTTAAGTGCAGCAGAAATGTTTCAGTAACTTTGGCCAGATCTGTGCCTTGCCACAGTTCTGTCTCTGTGCTCTTCAGGCAGTTCCTTTGACCTCATGATTCTCATTTGCTCTGACATGTATTGTGAGCTGTAAGGTCTTATATAGACAGGTGTGTGGCTTTCCTAATCAAGTCCAATCAGTATAATCAAACACAGC